>JAAQRG010340042.1:0-52056 GCA_011634625.1 Babylonia areolata
ACCTCGTGTGTCGCTCCAGCTTTATAGTTTTCATTGTGCTTAACAGTGAATTGCGACACTCGCTCGTTTATAGAGCAAAAACTTGCCAAGGTTGAGGTCACGCCTTTCTATTATGAATAGGGAACCTCGTGTGTCGCTCCAGCTTTATAGCTTTCATTGTGCTTAACAGTGAATTGCGACACTCGCTCGTTTATAGAGTAAAAACTTGTCAAGGTTGAGGTCACGCCTTTCTGTTATAGATAGGGCAACCTCGTGTGTCGCTCCAATTCTTATTACTGCAAAAGCAGTGATACACGGACGCGGGATGGAGCAGCTTGGTAGCTCGTCGGGCTCATAACCCGAAGGTCGTCGGTTCAAATCCGGCTCCCGCAACCAATTCACATCGCTCTTTTCATAATGCTGCGAAGCATGAACCCCTGAAAAACAATATTTAATCCGCATCACTCGATGTCGGACGATTTCGTTTGTGTTTTAAACATGAGACGACTTGTCTGAACAGCGAATAATCTGGTGTTCGGGCCCCTTTCTGCTCTTTAATTAACAGAGTTATCCACATATGTCATTCTGTGGATAAGTTGGTTGATAAAGTGTTCTCAGCTTCAATTTGAAGGACTGTAAAGAAAGATCTTTTCTTTGTGAGGGCACAATAAAAGTTTTCTGTAACTGCGTAACTGCTTGTTTTATATAGCAAAACTTGCTTTTATTGCGGATCGGATGCGTTAAATTAGGATCATTAATTTGTGTTTTTTTGATCCTAGTCATTTCTTCAGGTTGTGTTTAACTTTTTTATCTTCCCTGAATTCCTTCGACTCTATAATTTTTTTCCACATTACAGAATTGAGAACAAGGTCATGAATTGATCGTGCAAAAAGAGTTTTCAATCTCTTGCATATGAGCTACGCATTATGCGTCTCTTGGAAGTCCTTTTTCTACGATTCTGATTAAACGCTTTTTCTTGGTCTCAATAGAATCCGATTCATTTGCTGGAAGTTGGTTGAATTGTTGTGCAAGAGCCCATTCAATGTGTTCATCGAGCAGTTCACTTTCACCGCGTCTTGCTTCTAGGGCATCAATTGTTCTCTGGCTGTATTCTGCATTGCCAAGTGCGACAGAAATATTACGTAGCCATTGCAGGTGTCCAATTCTACGAATTGCTGACCCTTCCATTTGTTTTAGGAAGGTTGCCTCATCCCAATTGAACATGGTAACGAGATCTGGGTCTTCAAAACTCTCGCGGCGATGAAAATCCTCTTGCTCAGTGATTTCTGCATATCGGTTCCAAGGGCAAACTAATTGGCAATCGTCGCATCCATAGATACGGTTTCCCATCGGTTTGCGGAACTCTTCTGGGATCACACCATCAAACTCAATCGTGAGATATGAGATACAGCGTCTCGCATCCACGACTTTTTCATCGACAATCGCTTGTGTCGGACAAGATGTGATGCAAGCTTTACATTTGTCACATTGATCAACGCTTGGTTCATCAACAGGCAAAGGTAAGTCGATAAGCAGCTCACCAAGGAAAAACCAAGAGCCGCAATCTTTATCCAAAATCAGAGAGTGTTTGCCAGTCCAGCCTAATCCGGCTTTTTGCGCCAATGGACGTTCAAGGATCGGGGCTGAGTCGACAAAAGGGCGATAGCCAAATTGTCCGACTTCTTGCTCAATAAGTTTGCCAAGTTTATTAAGCTGTTTTCTCACCAATTTGTGATAGTCACGCCCGAGCGCGTAACGGCTGATATAAGCGTGGTTTTTGTTTGCCAGATTGGAAGCAAACTTTGCTTCTGGTGGCAAGTAATCCATACGTACGCTAATCACTCGCACGGTTCCCGGCAAAAGTTCATTTGGTCTGGCGCGCATCATGCCGTGACGAGCCATCCAGTCCATTGAACCGTGGTAGCCTTGATCAAGCCATTTTTGCAGAGCCGCTTCATGTTCACTAAGATCAACATCGCAGATACCGACTTTCTGAAAGCCGAGCTCTTTACCCCAAATTTTGATTTGTTGAGCGAGTTGTTCGAAGTTCATGTTTTATCACCGAGATAAAGGGGGGCGGATCTTACCGGATCTTATGAATTGGTGCTACCAGAAAGTCTAGACATAAAGCCGGGAAATAGATTTTGAAACAAAGTCATCAAAAATTGACGCAGGCATGAGCAATTTTGTTTATGCATTCAATAGAATCAGGTAATTAGGTTTTGCCTTATTGGCTACTTTTTTCGCACATATGACATTTGAAAGCTTGTCTCTCAAAACCAACACAGTTTACTATTCCTGTTCTTTTGATTTTTATATAGTCAACGATCATTAGTTAGAGAAACATCAATGAGCACGAAACAATTTAACCTGAAAGATGAGCATGAAACGGTAGCACTAGGTAGCGCGTTGGCTCAACTTTGTTCCCAACAAACCACTATTTATCTGCATGGCGATCTGGGTGCGGGTAAAACAACCTTTAGTCGTGGTTTTGTCCGTGCTCTTGGTCATCAAGGAAACGTAAAAAGCCCGACCTATACTTTGGTTGAACCTTATCAGCTGGATAAGTGGCAAGTTTACCACTTTGATCTATACCGACTGGCAGATCCTGAAGAGTTAGAATTCATGGGGATTCGCGATTACTTCACGGATGATGCGATTTGTTTGGTTGAATGGCCAGAAAAAGGGCAAGGAATGCTGCCACAACCGGATCTTGATGTGGATATTCGCTACCAAGGCGAGCAGCGCGTAGCCGAACTTACGGCAAATAATGAATATGGTGTGCAGTTACTCAGTCGATTGGAGCTATGTTGAGTCTTTCAAAATTTAGAGTAGTGGCGGCATTTGTCGCCACTTTTCTCCTTATCATCCCCAATTTAGCATTTGCTAACGTCGTTAAAAGTTTCCGAGTTTGGCCTTCACCAGATGAGACTCGTGTTGTCATCGATTTAAGCGCGGAAGCTGACTATTCCTATTTCTCTTTATCTGGACCGGATCGCTTGGTCGTGGATATTAAAAACACGTCTATGCAAGCTAAGTTGCCTGTTACGGTAACGGACAGTCCTGTGTTGAAGCGTGTTCGTAAAAGCTCTCCGCCAAACAAAAGCACATACCGTTTGGTTTTTGAGTTGAAGAAGAGCGTCAAAGCTGAACTGTTTACGCTAAAACCAACGCCAGGTGGTCAGTATGGTCATCGTTTGGTGATTGATTTGCCACATGGGGCGAAAACATCAGCGGCGGCGAGTAATACTTCTAAGCCGAGCAAACCGACAAAACCAAGCAAAGACATGAGTACGGTCCAACGTGCACAAGAGATTCTGATCGTGATCGACCCAGGTCACGGTGGTGAAGATCCTGGTTCAATTGGTCCATCACGTCGAAAGTATGAAAAAGACGCGGTATTGAGCATCTCTCGTAAGCTTTCAGCCCAGCTAAATGCAGTACCTGGCATCAAAACTCGCATGACTCGTACTGGTGACTACTTCGTCAACTTGAATCGCCGTGTTGCGATTGCTCGTGAACATGACGCACACTTATTAATTTCGATTCACGCCGATGCGTTTACCTCTCCTAAACCTCGTGGTGGTTCGGTGTTCGTGTTAAATACTCGTCGTGCCAATACCGAAATTGCACGTTGGGTAGAGAATCACGAGAAACAATCTGAGCTACTTGGTGGCTCTGGAACGGCATTTGTGAGCAATTCAAATGACCGTAACGTCAACCAAACTTTGTTAGATCTTCAGTTCAGCCATTCGCAAAAAGAAGGTTATAAGTTAGCGACAAACATTTTAGGTGAGATGGGCAAAGTTGCTCGCCTGCATAACTCGAAACCAATCAATACCAGCTTGGCAGTTTTGCGTTCTCCGCAGATTCCTTCTGTTTTGGTTGAAACGGGCTTTATCTCGAACCCAACGGAAGAGAAGTTACTATTCCAACGCTCTCACCAAGATAAGCTAGCGCGTGCGATTACTAAAGCTGTCGTACAGTACTTGAAAGATAATCCACCAGAAGGCACGGTGTTCTCGTCTTCTGCGAAACCTGTTGTGCATACCGTGAAGCGTGGTGAATCGCTTTCTGTGATTGCACAGAAATATGGCTCGTCGACCAAAGCGATTATGAGTGCGAACAAACTCAAATCAAGCGGTTTAGCCGTCGGTCAGAAGCTGAAAATCCCGGGTACAGGTGCCGTTTCAGTATCCATCCCGAATAAACCTAACACGGTAGAAACTGAGACAATTACGCACACTGTTAAATCTGGCGAGTTCCTCGGTAAGATCGCAAGTCACTACAAAGTGAGGATTGCTGATATCCGCCGTGAAAATAATTTGAAATCAGATACGCTTTGGGTCGGTCAGAAGTTGAAGATCACCGTTGCGGTGAAAGACAAACCAATTCGCAAACACAAGGTTGCTCGTGGAGAATACCTAGGCAAGATTGCGTCGAAATATGGTGTCAGTGTCTCTAGCATTCGCAAAGCGAACAACTTGCGCTCTGATGAGCTTGCCGTCGGGCAGGTACTGATTATTCCAAACAAGTAAGTGAACTGATAACTCATCATGACCATTAAGATTTTGCCAGCACGATTGGCAAACCAAATCGCGGCAGGGGAGGTAGTTGAAAGACCTGCCTCTGTCGTGAAAGAACTGGTAGAAAACAGTCTCGACTCTGGTGCAACCCGTATCGATATTGATATCGAGAAAGGTGGCGCTAAGCTAATTCGTGTGCGCGATAACGGCAAAGGGATTGTGAAAGATGAGTTAGGTTTGGCGCTAAGTCGCCATGCTACGTCTAAGATCCATACATTGGACGATCTCGAAGCCATCATGAGTTTGGGGTTCCGCGGTGAGGCGTTAGCGAGTATTAGCTCGGTATCGCGCTTGACCATGACTTCTCGTCCAGCCGCACAGGAACAAGCGTGGAGTGCCTATTCTGAAGGGCGTGACATGAAGGTCAAACTCCAACCGACGGCGCATCCAATTGGTACCTCAGTTGAAGTCTTAGACCTGTTCTTTAATACGCCTGCGCGCCGTAAATTCCTCCGCACGGAAAAAACCGAATTTGCTCACATCGACGAGCTGCTAAAGCGTATTGCGTTAAGTCGCTTTGATGTCACTATCAATGTTCGCCACAACGGCAAAATGATTCGCCAATATCGCGCGGCAAAAAATCAGCTTCAAACAGAAAAACGCATTGCTGCGGTATGTGGTAATGCTTTTGTGCGTAATATGCTGCGCATCGAACTGGAACATCAAGGGCTCAAGCTTCATGGTTGGATTACAACGCCAGAAGGGGCTAGGCAGCAAAGTGATCTACAATATTGCTACGTGAATGGCCGCATGATGCGTGACAAATTGATCAATCACGCGATTCGTCAAAGTTACGAAACCAGCCTCAAACCTGATCAATTCGCGGCGTATGTATTGTTTATTGAGCTCGATCCGCACCAAGTGGATGTTAACGTGCACCCTGCAAAGCATGAAGTGCGTTTCCATCAAGCACGTCTGGTGCATGATTTCATCTATCAAGCGTTGGCAGATGCCCTTGCGCAAAGTTCAGTGATTGATAAGCCACATGTGAATGAATCTGCATTCCACCACGCAGATCCTATTGAGGCAGCAGAGTCACGTGAGGCAATGACGTCTCTCCCTGAACCAGAAAGTTCGCCAGAGGCAACTAGCACTCCAGAACTAACTGGTGCTCCAGAACATATCGCTTCCCCAGTGCCAGAACGCGTGTATCAAGCGATTGATAATACCCCAGCCTATCCGGGGCGCTCAGACTACGAAACGAAACCTCGCGATCGTATGCCAAGCGATTCCTCTGTGCGGGAAGCGCGCGTAGCGGACTCGTTCAAGAGAACAGATTGGATTGAATCAAAACCTGCGCCTAAACCTAGAGCACACAAAGAACAGCGTCATGCTGAGCCAGCACCAAGCAAACAAGAGGTGCGTGCGTATCATGAATTGCTACAGACACCTGATTTTGAACCTCGAAGCGAAACCAGTGCGGCTGCGATCACTAATCAAGCAGAGACAGCTTTAACCCCAGTGATGGCGCTGAGCAAAGCTTTAGCTGTGGTCGATGAGCAGTACGTATTAATGAGCAGCGACAGTGGTGTGGCTTTGGTTGCACTACCAAGAGCTGAGTTCTATCGAACCAAAGGGCAACTCACACCAAGTGATGGTGCATTAAAAGCGCAACCACTACTGGTACCATTATCGGTGAAATTGGAACCGGAGTTGGTTCAACTTGCGCAGGATTACCAACAAGATTTTGCTCAGTTAGGCATTCAGCTAAAAGCTCGAAATGATAAAGCCTTGATGGTCATGGGCGTACCTTCACCATTGCGTCAACAAAACTTACAAAATTTGATACCAGATCTGTTATCTTACGCGCAAACTCGCGTGACGAGGGAAGTGGCAACGGCTCAGTTATTATCTGAGCTGATAGATTGGCTTGCTTTGCAGGTCACCACAGTTAAGAGCCACTATACTCTTTCCGAAGCCATCCAAATTATTGCGGAACTTGAACAGCTAAGACATGGTCAATTGCCATTAGAAGACACGAAATTTGTGTCTGCTGTTGATTTCTCTGCCACGATTGCCAAATTAAGACCATGACAGACAAACTACCTTTGGCGCTATTTTTAATGGGGCCAACTGCATCAGGTAAAACAGAGCTAGCGATTCGTCTTCGCCAGAAATATCCGGTTGAGATCATCAGCGTGGATTCGGCGTTGATCTACAAAGACATGAACATTGGTACGGCGAAACCTGATGAGCGCGAGCTGAGTCTAGCGCCGCATCGTCTCATCGATATTCTTGACCCGAGCGAATCGTACTCTGCGGCGGACTTCCGTCGTGATGCACTACAAGCAATGGATGACATTGTTGCAGAAGGAAAAATTCCGCTCTTGGTTGGCGGTACAATGCTGTATTACAAAGCGTTACTTGAAGGCTTATCACCTCTTCCTGCTGCAAATCCTGAAATTCGTCAGCAAATTGAGCAAGAGGCATTGACTAAAGGTTGGTCGGTGTTGCACGATGAGCTGAAAGAGATTGATCCTGTATCAGCTGCGAGAATTCATCCAAACGATCCTCAACGTTTATCGAGAGCGTTGGAAGTCTTCCGTATTTCAGGTAAAACTCTTACTGAGTTGACTCAAACTAAAGGCGACAGCTTGCCTTACCGAGTCAAACAGTTTGCAATAGCTCCCAAGGACAGGGCAGAACTTCACCGTCGAATTGAACTGCGTTTCGATAAGATGATGGAAGCGGGTTTTGAAGAGGAAATGAAAGCGTTGTATGCGCGCAAGGATCTTCACCCTGATCTTCCTTCTATCCGTTGCGTTGGCTACAGACAGATGTGGGAGTACTTAGATGGGGACTGCACACGCGACGAAGCCGTTTTTCGTGGCATTTGTGCAACTCGTCAATTGGCCAAGCGTCAAATCACCTGGTTACGCAGCTGGAATGATTTAACTTGGTTGGATAGCGATAACATTGAACAGGCACTTGAAACCATGTCAGAAGCAATAGCATCTGATTGAGATAGCTGTGTATAATGTGATCGTTTTTGCGTGAACGCACTCTCAAAGGATCTGTTATTGGCGGTTTTTATACTATGCTGCTAATTACTTAGGGTGCATTTTTGATTCGTTTAGCTCAGATGCAAAAAGCAGTACCTTTTGCATTGCACCACTAGCTAAATAATTACAACTACAAATTAAATAAGGAAAATAAAATGGCTAAGGGGCAATCTCTACAAGACCCATTCCTAAATGCGCTACGTCGTGAGCGTATCCCGGTATCTATCTACCTTGTGAACGGTATCAAACTGCAAGGTCAGATCGAATCTTTCGATCAATTCGTGATCCTATTGAAGAACACTGTTAACCAAATGGTGTACAAGCACGCAATCTCTACAGTTGTGCCGGCTCGTCCAGTAAGCCACCACAGCGGTGATCGTGCTCAAGGTGATCGTCCACAAGAGAAATCTGAAGATTAATTCTTCATTTAGTATTTTTACAATAAGGAGTTGATTGCTTGTTTGACCGTTATGAATCCGGTGAGCGAGCCGTACTTGTTCATATCAACTTCACGCAAGAAGGTGAATGGGAAGATCTAGCTGAATTCGAAATGCTGGTTTCTTCCGCTGGGGTAGAGACGCTACAAGTTGTGACTGGTAGTCGTCAATCCCCACACCCGAAATACTATGTCGGAGAGGGTAAGGCACAAGAAATTGCTACTGCGGTGCAATTAACTGGCGCTGAAATTGTGATTTTTAATCACTCCCTCTCTCCTGCCCAAGAACGTAACCTCGAAGCACTGTGCAAATGTCGAGTTCTCGACCGCACCGGTCTCATCCTCGATATCTTTGCTCAACGAGCACGAACACACGAAGGTAAGCTACAAGTTGAGCTAGCCCAACTTCGCCATATTTCTACTCGTTTGATTCGCGGTTGGACGCACCTTGAAAGGCAGAAAGGCGGTATCGGTCTACGTGGTCCAGGTGAAACCCAATTAGAAACCGACCGTCGTTTATTGCGTGACAGAATCAAAGCTATCTTGCGTCGACTTGAAAAAGTGGCCAAGCAGCGTGAACAAGGACGCCGTGCCCGAAACCGAGCTGAAATACCAACCATTTCTCTCGTGGGCTACACCAACGCGGGTAAGTCGACACTCTTCAACCGTATTACAGAAGCTGGCGTTTACGCGGCAGATCAACTGTTTGCTACTCTTGACCCAACTTTACGTAAGATAGAGTTAGCAGATGTAGGACCTGCAATACTTGCAGATACTGTTGGTTTTATCCGACACCTGCCTCACGATTTGGTTGCTGCCTTCAAAGCAACCTTGCAGGAAACGCAAGAAGCTGACATTTTGTTACATGTTGTTGATGCCAGTGACGAGCGTTTTCGTGAGAATATTCAAGCTGTTCATGAAGTCTTAGAAGAGATCGATGCACATGAAGTGCCGACGCTCGTAGTAATGAACAAGATTGACAATCTAGAAGAGCAGAAACCACGTATAGAACGAGATGAGGAAGGCGTGCCTCGCGCGGTCTGGGTTTCTGCAATGGATGGATTAGGCATTGATCTTCTGTTTGACGCGCTGACCGAGCGTTTAGCGTCGCAAATGGTTGAGCATCAGTTGCGAATTCCTCCACAGTATCAAGGACGATTCCGTAGTACATTCTTCCAAATGAAGTGTATTCAACGTGAGGAATATGACCAGGAAGGTAACTTGTTGATCGATATTCGAATGCAACAGGTAGATTGGTCTAGACTTGAAAAAAGAGAAGGGGCAGTTTTAGTCGACTTTATAGTCACTTAAAGGACTGCTACAGTATAACGTCATATCAAATGATGGAGCTTTCTAATGGCGTGGAATGAGCCTGGAAATAACAACGGCAACAATGGCCGCGATAATGACCCTTGGGGTAATAATAATCGTGGTGGCCAGCGTCCTGGTGGCCGAGATCAAGGTCCGCCAGATTTAGATGAAGTGTTCAGCAAACTGAGTCAAAAGCTGGGTGGCAAGTTTGGTAAAAAAGGCGGCGGTGGTTCTTCTATCGGCGGTGGCGGTGGTGCAATTGGCTTCGGCGTAATTGCGGTTATTGCGATTGCGGTGTGGTTCTTCGCTGGTTTTTACACCATCGGTGAAGCAGAACGTGGTGTTGTGCTGCGTTTAGGTAAATACGACCGTATCGTAGACCCAGGTCTGAACTGGCGTCCTCGTTTTATCGACGAATACGAAGCGGTTAACGTGCAAGCGATTCGTTCGCTACGTGCATCTGGTCTAATGCTGACAAAAGATGAAAACGTAGTAACAGTAGCAATGGACGTTCAATACCGTGTTGCTGACCCATACAAATATCTATACCGCGTAACCAATGCAGACGACAGCTTGCGTCAAGCAACAGATTCGGCGCTACGTGCGGTAATTGGTGACTCACTGATGGATAGCATCCTAACAAGTGGTCGTCAGCAAATCCGTCAAACGACACAAGAAACGCTAAATCAAATCATCGATAGCTACGATATGGGTATCGTGATTGTTGATGTGAACTTCCAGTCTGCGCGTCCGCCAGAGCAAGTTAAAGATGCGTTTGATGATGCAATCGCTGCGCGTGAGGATGAAGAGCGTTTCATCCGTGAAGCCGAAGCTTACAAGAATGAAATCTTGCCGAAAGCAACAGGTCGTGCAGAGCGTTTGAAGAAAGAAGCGCAAGGTTACAACGAGCGTGTAACCAACGAAGCTCTTGGTCAAGTAGCTCAGTTTGAAAAACTACTGCCTGAATACCAAGCGGCACCTGGTGTAACTCGTGACCGTCTGTACCTAGACGCGATGGAAGAGGTTTACTCAAGCACATCGAAAGTGTTGATTGACTCTGAATCTAGCGGCAACCTTCTTTACCTTCCAATCGATAAACTGGCTGGTCAAGATGGTCAAACAGACACTAAACGTAAATCGAAATCGACTTCAACGTACGATCACATCCAATTGGAATCTGAGCGTTCGCAAGAAGACACTTCGAACACGCAGTCTCGTTCAACTGGTACACGTCAAGGGAGATACTAAGAATGCGTAAGTTAATGATCCCTGTACTGGTCATCGCACTGGCGTTGATGCTGATGTCACTGTTTGTGATTCCTGAAGGCGACCGCGGTATTGTGGTTCGATTTGGTCGTGTCTTGAAAGACAACAACGACATTACTCGTATTTACGAGCCGGGTCTGCATTTCAAAATGCCTTTGTTTGACCGCGTGAAAACACTAGATGCGCGTATCCAAACAATGGATGGTCGTGCTGACCGTTTCGTAACGTCTGAGAAAAAAGACGTAATCATCGATACCTACGTGAAGTGGCGTATTGAGGATTTCGGTCGTTACTACCTAGCAACTGGCGGTGGTAACACGCTGACTGCTGAAGCGCTTCTTGAGCGTAAAGTAACAGACGTTCTACGTGCAGAAATCGGTTCTCGTGAAATCAAGCAAATCGTATCTGGTCCACGTAATAACGACGTACTTCCAGAAGACGCAAGCAGTGATGAAGTGAGCACTGAGGCGGCTCGTGAAGCATTAGAAATCGATGGCGAACGTGACCTAATCATGTCTGAAGTGTTGAAAGACACGCGTGACAGCGCAATGAAAGACTTGGGTGTTCGTATCGTCGACTTCCGTATGAAGAAGATCAACCTACCAGATGAGATCAGTGAATCTATCTACCGTCGTATGCGCGCAGAGCGTGAGTCGGTAGCTCGTAAACACCGTTCTCAAGGTCGTGAGAAAGCAGAAGTAATCCGCGCACAAGCTGAGCTTGAAGTAGCGACGATTCTTGCTGAAGCAGACAAAACAGCTCGTGTAACACGAGGTGAAGCGGATGCAGAAGCGGCGAAGATCTACGCAAATGCGTACAACAAAGATCCTGAGTTCTTCAGCTTCCTACGTTCTCTAAAAGCTTACGAGAAATCGTTCAGCTCTAAGAGTGACATCCTTGTTCTGGATCCGAAGAGTGAATTCTTCCAATACATGAACAACGCGAAAGGCGCAGAAGCGAAATAACCTAAGCGTTACCGCAAATTGAAAAGGCTCCGTTATGGAGCCTTTTTTGTATCTTTTGTTTCTAACGGTATCTGCTAGACAAATTCAAGATAGAGTCAGAAGCGTGATTAACTCATCATGATAGCGATGACAGCCCCTGCTACCACTAAGCAACCACCAATGCGACGTAATTGGTTATCTGGCTGCTCACTCAACTGAGCCACCATGTTGCGCCAGCCATTTGGGGCGACCAATGGTCCAATACCTTCAACAATCAATACTAGCCCTATCGCTAGCCAAATAGACTCAGACATCATGATTCCTAGTTGAATTCTGAAAAGTAAATATTATCAGCGATGTAGTGATTTCGAAATGAGCAGGGGTGGCGAGTTTGCATTCTAGTATCAACTCTGTGAACAAAAAATGACTGCAAGAAGAGTGATTCGGTGCTAGAATCCATTTTTAACTAGCAATCAGACTTGGAAAGATGGGAAATAACGTAGTCGTTCTAGGCACCCAATGGGGTGACGAAGGTAAAGGTAAAATCGTAGACCTTTTAACTGAAGATGCAAAATACGTGGTACGCTACCAAGGCGGTCACAACGCAGGTCACACACTTGTAATTGACGGTGAAAAAACCGTTCTTCACTTAATTCCATCAGGTATCCTTCGCGATAACGTAAAATGCGTTATCGGTAACGGTGTTGTACTATCGCCTGAAGCTCTAATTAAAGAAATGAAACCTCTTGAAGAGCGCGGCATTCCAGTACGCGAACGTCTTTTCATTTCTGAAGCATGTCCTCTAATTCTTCCTTACCACGTTGCAATGGACCAAGCTCGCGAAATCGCTCGCGGTAAAAAAGCTATCGGTACAACGGGTCGTGGTATCGGTCCAGCATACGAAGATAAAGTTGCTCGTCGCGGTCTACGCGTTGGCGACCTATTCGATATGGCTACTTTTGCAGAGAAACTAAAAGAAGTAATGGAATTCCATAACTTCCAACTAGTTAACTTCTACAAAGCTGAGCCAGTAAGCTACGAAGAAGTACTTGAGCAAGCGAAAGGCTACGCTGAACTACTCACTTCAATGGTTATCGACGTAACTGACGAACTAGACGCAGCACGTAAGCGCGGCGACAAGATCATGTTCGAAGGTGCACAAGGTACTCTACTTGACATCGACCACGGTACTTACCCGTACGTAACTTCTTCTAACACGACTGCTGGTGGTGTTGCTGCAGGTTCTGGTTTCGGTCCTCGTCACATCGGTTACATCCTTGGTATCGCGAAAGCTTACTGTACTCGCGTTGGTGCAGGTCCATTCCCGACTGAGCTATACGACGGTCTAGATAAGCAAGATCCAGTAGGTAAACACCTAGGTGAAGTTGGTCACGAGTTCGGTGCGACAACAGGTCGTCTACGCCGTACTGGTTGGTTCGATGCTGTAGCTATGCGTCGTGCAATCCAAATCAACTCTGTATCTGGTTTCTGTCTAACTAAACTAGACGTACTAGATGGTCTAGAAGAGCTAAAAATCTGTACTGGTTACAAGATGGAAGATGGCTCTACGCTAGAAGTTTCTCCAATGGCTGCTGAAGCATTCGAAAAAGCAACGCCTATCTACGAAACAATGCCAGGTTGGTCTGAGAACACATTCGGTGCGAAATCAATCGAAGAGCTACCACAAGCTGCTCTAGATTACATCAAGCGTATCGAAGAGCTAACTGGCGTGCCAGTAGACATCATCTCTACAGGTCCTGACCGTAACGAAACTATCATTAAGGTTCACCCATTCGAAGCTTAATCGATACTCGTTAGAGATTATAAAAACCGGCTTTTATAGCCGGTTTTTTTGTATCTGTGAGTTGGGTTCACTGCCGAAAAATGCGACTCGCCGTGGCAAATATTTGCCGTTAAGCTTAAGTAGGAGGCAAAAATTGCCTAAAGCTTAACTGACCTTTGCCGATAAGGTTATCAAGCAGAGGAGATCCTTGGCTGATCTTTGGTTTCTTAGATACCTTAAAGAGTACATTTATGAAGTTACGAACAGTGGCTGCTTCACTGTTATTGATGCTGAGTGCGACATCGGCTTGGGCAGATGTTGCCGATGTAGGGGCGCCTGTCCCCATCTACACCGAAGCAGAGCTTATTAAGCTTATTGAGCAGAATAAGCACTTAGAACGCGTGCGCGCTGATAACTGCCAGCTAGTGGAAGATATCGTGGCACGTGCGACGCGCATTAACTTGCCGTCTTATGAATTCCTTTATGGCGATATGTTGGCGTGGGGCGTATGTGTAGAGCAAGACGTAGAGCTCGGTCTGTACTACATGGAAAACGCAGCCCACCAAGGCTTGCCAGCTGCACTAGAGCAGCTAGGTCGCTATTACTCTCGCGGTACTTTAGTCCAACAAGATAAAGAACGTGCAATCCCATA
Source organism: Babylonia areolata (assembly GCA_011634625.1). Taxonomy (NCBI): domain Eukaryota; kingdom Metazoa; phylum Mollusca; class Gastropoda; order Neogastropoda; family Buccinidae; genus Babylonia; species Babylonia areolata. Next base: position 13,960 of record JAAQRG010340042.1, read on the forward strand.
CCTGCGAGAAGCGGCGGCAATGGGCAACTTAAATGCGCGTATTCATCTTGCTGAGCTATTGCTGCGTGATTACGGTAGCCCTTTGGATTACGAAGATGCCTACCGTTGGCTTTATAATTCGGTGACTGCCGATCAAAGAAAGCACAAACGTATTGCGATGCTGAGAAACGGTCTTGAGCAACGCATGCCACAAAACATTATTGCGCGCGCTAAGCGCCGCGACACCTTCTGGTAGGTGTACTTTTAAAACACCAGTAACTTCATAAAGCTCTGCCAATACATACAACAAAGCCCACATCATGTGGGCTTTGTTGTTTTTCCCGAAGCGTAATTGCAGGCGATTAAACGACTTTGTGTGGACCAAAGCACTCGTAATGGAACTGCTCTTGCGCTACGCCAAGCTCAAGCAATTGTTTCGCGACGTGCTGCATAAAGCCAACAGGACCACAGAAGTAGACTTGTACGTTGTCTTGCTTAAGGGCTGCTTCAATTTCAGTTAAGTTGACGAAACCGGTGAAGTGGAAGTCTTCACCAATCTTGTCTTCTGCTGTTGGTTGGTTGTACCAAATCAACGAGTTCATGTTCTCTTTAGCATTTACGAGCTGGTTTACGTGCTGTTTGAATGCGTGTTGTTGACCGTTTTCTGTAGCATGTACCCATGTGACTGGTGCTTGGTGCTCAGAAAGGCTCTCAAGCATTGATAGAGTCGGAGTTAGACCAACGCCCGCTGATACCAAAACAACCGGTGTAACCGCGTCCACATCCATAAAGAAATCACCCGCAGGTGCCGCAAGTTGCACCTTATCGCCGATGCTCAACTCATCGTGAAGGAAGTTCGATACTTTACCGCCTTCTTCACGTTTTACCGAGATACGGTAAGTGTTCTCTTGAACCGCAGAGGATAGGCTGTATTGGCGAATCTCTTGGTTTTCGAACTTATCACTGTTGATGTAGATACCTAGGTATTGACCAGGTTTGTACTCAGAAACCACTTCACCATCGGTTGGTTTGAAAACAAAGCTACAGATGTTTTCGCTCTCAAGCTGCTTGCCCACCAACTCAAATTCACGCAGGCCACGCCAGCCACCTTGCAGTGCTGCATTCTCTTGGTAGATTTGCTCTTCACGCTGAATAAATACATTGGCCAGCACGCCATAAGCTTCTGCCCATGCATCAATCACTTCCTGACCCGGAGAGAACAACTCGTCGATCGTCGCAAGTAGATGTGTACCAACGATTTGGTACTGATCTTTGGTGATCATAAAACTGGTGTGTTTATGGGCGATTTTTTCTACTGCACCAAGCAGTGCTGGTAGGTTATCGATGTTGGTTGCGTAAGCGCAGATTGCATTAAATAGAGCTTCACGTTGGTCACCATTACGCTGATTACTCATGTTGAAAATGTCTTTCAACTCAGGGTTATGGGTGAACATACGATCGTAAAAGTGTGCCGTTAACTTCGGACCGGTTTCAGCAAGAAGTGGTGCGGTTGTTTTCACGATATCAATGGTTTGGTTGCTGAGCATAATGGCTTCCTATTTAAAGTTGTATTTGTAATGCATGTTTAAAGTTGTATCTCAAATGTATCTTTCGATCAAGAAAAGAATTACAATTTTGCTACTACAGAGGATAGCAACATGCAGTTAACTAGCTTTACCGATTATGCGCTCAGAACCTTGATTTACTTGGCTTCATTGCCAAAAGATGAGCTGACAAATATTACCGAAGTGACTGATTTATTTGGTGTATCACGTAACCATATGGTGAAAGTGATTAACCGTCTTGGTCAGCTTGGTTATGTGCATACGGTGCGCGGTAAAAATGGTGGTATTCGTTTGATGAAAGCGCCGCAAGACATCACTGTCGGTGGTGTGGTGCGTGATTTAGAGCCATTAGATTTGGTGAATTGTTCTGTGGAATTTTGCCATATCACGCCGGCATGTCGTCTAAAAGAAAAGCTAGCGAAAGCGAAAATGGCGTTTTTGGGTGAATTAGATGGCTGCACGATTGAAGAGTTATTAAGTGATAATTCTGAACTGCTGATCTTACTTACCCGCCCTTAGCCTTCTTAACGTTCTATAAATCTTCTCACTGACACTCTTTTTTAAAGCAATTTCTGTAGCTTATCGAGAGACTCGGATATACTAGCTCTATACCTTCCTTGCTAGATAGGCGTGCCTATGTCAGACAATATTCCAAACGATCCTTTCGCAGATCGTGAATCCAAAAATTACGAAAATCCAATCCCAAGCCGAGAGTTCATTCTTGAGTTTCTAGAAGAAGCGGGCGTACCGATGAATCGCAATGATTTGTTTGAAGCGCTAAAACTTGAAGGTGAAGAGCATTACGAAGGTTTACGCCGTCGACTGCGCGCAATGGAGCGTGATGGGCAGCTCGTATTTACGCGCCGTCAGTGTTACGCGTTGCCAGAAAAACTTGAGATGGTGAAAGGTTACGTAATTGGTCACAAAGATGGTCATGGTTGGGTTCGTCCAGAAGGCAGTGTCGGCAAGGATAATGACATTGTACTGCCGCATCACCAGATGAAGCACATCATCCACGGTGACTACGTGTTGGTGCAACCAACTGACAATAGCAAGCGTGGTCGTCGTGAAGGTCGTCTTGTTCGTGTTTTAGAAGAGCGTAACACGCAGATCGTGGGGCGTTTCTTCCTTGAATACGGCTACTCATACGTAGTGCCAGATGACTCTCGCATCAGCCAAGATATTCTGATCCCAAATGAGCACAAAGCAGGTGCTCGTATGGGTAACGTGGTCGTTATTGAGATTACTGATCGCGGCTCTCGCTCACGTGGCATGATGGGCAAAGTGGTTGAAGTTCTTGGTGAGAACATGGCGCCGGGCATGGAAACGCAAATAGCAATCCGTACCCACCAAATTCCACACGATTGGCCAGCAGCCGTCGATAAGCAGATCGAAAATCTGGGCGAAGAAGTTCCAGAAGAAGCAAAAGAAGGTCGTGTCGATCTACGTGACTTGCCGCTAGTAACCATTGATGGCGAAGACGCTCGTGACTTTGATGATGCTGTTTACTGTGAGAAGAAAAAGAGTGGCGGTTGGCGACTATGGGTCGCAATTGCTGACGTAAGTTACTACGTACGTACAGACTCTGCGCTGGACAAAGAAGCCATCAACCGTGGTAACTCGGTATACTTCCCATCGCAAGTTGTGCCAATGCTACCTGAAGTGCTATCAAACGGTTTGTGTTCACTTAACCCTCAGGTTGATCGCTTGTGTATGGTATGTGAGATGACCATCTCTGACACCGGTAAGCTATCAGGCTATAAACACTACGAAGCTGTGATGAACTCGCATGCGCGTCTGACTTACAACAAAGTGGGTGCGATTCTAGAAGGGGATGAAGAGCTGCGCATGCGTTATCACGCTGTCGTTCCTCACCTTGAAGAGCTGCACGCGATGTACAAAGTACTTAAAGAAGCGCGTGATAACCGTGGTGCGATTGAATTCGAAACCGTTGAAGCTAAATTTATCTTCAATGCGGATCGTAAGATTGAAAGCATCGAGCCGGTAATTCGTAACGACGCACATAAGATCATCGAAGAATGTATGATCCTAGCGAACATCGCTTCAGCGTCTTACGTTGAGAAAGCAAAAGAGCCAGCGTTGTACCGTGTTCACGAATCTCCGGGTGAACTGCGCCTGCAGGGGTTCCGTGATTTCCTCAGTGAGCTAGGTCTGGATCTGAAAGGTGGTTTAGAGCCATCACCAACCGATTATGCAGATTTGGTAAAACAAATTGCAGAACGTCAGGACAAAGAACTGATTCAAACCATGTTACTGCGCTCAATGAAGCAAGCGGTATACAACGCAGACAATGCCGGTCACTTTGGTCTAGCGCTGAAACGTTACGCGCACTTCACGTCGCCAATTCGTCGTTACCCTGACCTGTTGCTGCACCGCGCAATCAAGTACCTGATTGCTAAAGAAGAAGGTCGCAACCAAGATCGTTGGACACCAACTGGCGGTTACCATTACTCGTTTGACGACATGGACTTCTACGGTGAGCAATGTTCGATGACAGAGCGCCGTGCAGACGACGCAACTCGTGAAGTGGCAGATTGGTTGAAGTGTGAATACATGCAAGACCATGTTGGCGACGAGCTGGATGGTGTTATTGCCAATGTAACCAGCTTTGGTTTCTTTGTTCGTCTGACGGAACTGCATATCGATGGTTTGGTGCATATTTCAACGCTAGCGAACGACTACTACCAATTTGATCCTATTGGTCAAAGACTTATCGGCGAAAGCTTCGGTAACATCTATCGCCTAGGCGATGCGGTAAAAGTGAAAGTGCTTGCGGTTAACTTAAATGACAAGCAAATTGACTTTGAATTAGTCGAAACAAGTCGTAAGCTACGCGGCAAAGGCAAAACGGCGAAGAAACGCGCAGCGGATGCCAAACGCAAAGCGAAAGAGAAAAAACGTGCGGCAACGAAAGGCGGCACTCGTGCAATACCTGCGATTGAACCAACCAAGCGACCAGAATCTGCTGAAGCAGAAAAACCTCGCAAAAATGGAGCAAAACGCAGTGACACTGAAGGTGCTAAAAAGCCGAAGAAAGCACGCAAGAAAAAGCCACACAGTAAGCCGAGAAAGACTAAGCGTACTAAGAGCGACGCTGAGTAGGCTGAATCGCCAATCTAGTCTGGATTTAAAGGGGTAGATTGGCGCAGGCAATACGACCAGAACAACAGGTTAAACAATGAGTAACGAATTTATCTACGGCATTCACGCAGTGAAGGCGGTATTGGAGCGCGAACCAGAGCGTTTTATCGAAGCATTTGTACTAAAAGGTCGTCAAGACGATCGCCTAATGCCAATTTTAAATGACCTTCAGGTATGTGGTGTTTCGATTCAGCAAATGACACGTAAAACCTTGGATGACAAAGCGCGTGGCGCAAACCACCAAGGCATCATCGCTCGCGTGAAGCCAGCGAAACAGCTGAACGAAAACGACATCGATGGCATCCTCGCGCAACACGAGTCACCGCTACTATTGGTGTTGGATGGCGTGACGGATCCGCATAACCTAGGTGCTTGTCTACGTAATGCCGACGCAGCTGGCGTAGCAGCGATCATCGTACCGAAAGATCGCTCTGCACCGATGAACGCAACTGTAAGCAAAGTAGCTTGTGGTGCAGCAGAAGTCGTGCCATTGATCCGAGTGACCAACTTGGCTCGTACTATGCGTACACTGCAAGAGCAAGGCATCTGGTTTGTTGGTACGGCGGGCGAAGCAACGCACGATATTTACCAAGCAAAACTAACGGGTCCTCTTGCTATCGTAATGGGTGCAGAAGGTGACGGCATGCGTCGTCTGACTCGCGAAACCTGTGATGATTTGATTAAGATCCCAATGGCAGGTAGCGTTTCAAGCTTGAACGTATCTGTGGCATCTGGCATTTGTTTGTTTGAAGCGGTTCGTCAGCGTATTGCTGCAAAGTAATTGCTAAATAAATTTCTAATAAACAAATAGTTACTACAAAGTCAGACACAATGATAAAAACAAAGGATGGGGTGCCATCCTTTGTCGTTTTCACCGATTTATAAATAAAAATCTTCAGGGAAGTTATGACTCAACAAGACATTAAATTCATCGCCTTCGATCTTGATGGTACGTTGCTTGATAGCGTGCCAGATCTCGCGGTAGCGGCTGACCAAGCAGTACAAGCGCTTGGCTTTCCATCGGTTTCAGAAGAACAAGTTCGTGACTATGTTGGCAACGGCGCAGATGTGCTGATTGGACGCTCATTAAGCCAAAGCCTGACTATCAACCCTGAACTGAGCGAAGAGCTTCGTGCAAAAGCGCGTGTACTGTTTGATGACTACTATGATAAAAGCGGTCACAAATTAAGCCACCTTTACCCAACGGTAAAAGAAACACTGGAAGAGTTACACAAAGCCGGCTTTGTTATGGCATTGGTAACCAACAAGCCTTCGAAGTTTGTGCCTGATGTTTTAGAAAAGCACGACATCGCAAAATACTTTGTTGATGTGCTAGGTGGCGATGCGTTCCCAGAGAAAAAACCAAACCCAGTAGCACTGAACTGGCTGATGGAAAAACACCAAATCCAACCAAGTGAAATGCTGATGGTTGGTGACTCGAAGAACGACATTCTTGCAGCGAAGAATGCAGGCTGTGCCTCATTTGGTCTGACTTATGGTTACAACCACGGTGAGTCTATCTCTGCATCAAATCCAGATTTTGTCGCTGACAGTTTGGCAGAATTACTGGACGTTGTAGCGGTTTCTGCATAACGGCTACAAAAGAGCTTCCAAAATACTCGTTAATGAGTACACTGAGTAAACCGTGCACCTATTACTGCACGGTTTTTTTCATTTAATTAGATTAAGAAGTCAAAGGAATCATTCTAATGAGCAAACCCATTGTATTGAGTGGTGTTCAACCTTCAGGTGAACTAAGTATCGGTAACTACTTGGGTGCTCTACGTCAATGGCAGCAGATGCAAGACGATTATGATTGCCAATACTGTGTGGTAGACCTTCACGCGATTACGGTTCGTCAGGACCCTAAAGCGCTGCATGAAGCGACTCTAGACGCACTGGCGATCTGTCTGGCAGTTGGTGTTGACCCGAAGAAGAGCACGCTATTTGTTCAGTCACACGTACCAGAGCATGCTCAACTTGGTTGGCTTCTTAACTGTTACACCCAAATGGGTGAACTGGGTCGTATGACGCAGTTTAAAGACAAATCTGCACGTTACTCAAACGACAGCTCGAGCCAGTTTGGTGATGTAAACGTTGGTCTGTTTGACTACCCAGTACTGATGGCGGCAGACATCCTGCTGTACGGCGCACACCAAGTGCCTGTAGGTAGCGACCAGAAGCAACACCTAGAGCTAGCGCGTGATATTGCTAACCGCTTTAACAACATCTACTCACCAGAGCAGCCAATCTTCCAAGTGCCAGAGCCTTACATTCCGACGGTAAATGCGCGTGTAATGAGCCTTCAAGACGCAACCAAGAAGATGTCTAAATCTGATGACAACCGTAAGAACGTTATCACGCTACTGGAAGAGCCAAAGTCGATCATTAAGAAGATCAACAAAGCGCAAACCGACACAGAAACACCACCGCGTATCGCTCACGACTGGGACAACAAAGCAGGTATCTCTAACCTAATGGGTCTGTACTCTGCGGCAACAGGCATGAGCTTTGAAGAGATTGAAGCGAAATACCAAGGTGTTGAAATGTACGGTCCATTCAAGAAAGACGTTGGTGAAGCTCTGGTTACTATGCTTGAGCCAATTCAGGCTGAATACCAGCGCATTCGTGCTGACCGCGCTTACATGAACGAAGTAATGAAGCAAGGCGCTGAGAAAGCATCGGCACGTGCGGCTGAAACGTTGAAGAAAGCGTACGAAGCTGTAGGTTTTGTCGCTCGCCCATAGGTAAAATTCGAATACAAAAAAGCTCCACCATTGGTGGAGCTTTTTTATGCTTATTTTCTGGAAGAGGCTTCTTCCTCGCAACGTGCCATATTGTAGTACTCGGCACGTCCTCGTGGTCCTGCAAACCATGCTTTTATAACAAAACCGCGTTCCGTGAAGTAACGCAGATCCTCGCATGCGATTTGATAGCTTGATTCGGTAATCGAAACTGGATCCCAAGCGTAACGCGAGAATCGCGGCAACTGAGCGGTGAAAGTAATCATCCCCTCATCACTTACATCAAAGTGTTCATACTGGTTAAGCTCGGCTTTAGCGTTCTCAATTAAGTGTTGGGTTGTGTTCGGCTTTAATGGTTGGCTTGTCTTGAGTTCGTCTGGGATGGCTTGGCATCCAGCAAGAAATACCGAGCAAGCGAGAGTTAGCGCAACTGGTTGAAATCGTCTCATTTTCTGTCCTGTTTGTAATATGAGTTTTTATGGATATCCTGCTGCGTTGTTATAACCCCTGATTATCAAATTGACTAGGTGTTAGTGTCGAAAATAATGATTAATTTATAAAATTAGCCATTAAAAGGAGAATGATTCGCAATAAAATAAAGAAAATGAACCGCTAAATTAGCAAGTGTTGATATTTATTGCTCGGAAAATGACCTAAGTAATATACGAAACAGCCTTGTTAAAACCATTATTAATATTTTGCTTAGCACTATGGGAAATATAAAACTGAGTAATTGATCTAATTTTACATATTTAAAGTTATTGTTAATTCTGTTAACAACAAAATCTGTTGAATGTATAAAACACCTCATAATAATAACTAAATATTTGTGAAACATTTCTCAATTAGCATGCCTTTTACTTTTCTTTTTGCATAAAAAAGAGAGATTTATCTAGTTAATAAATGAATCAAGTTGAACTGTGATCTTCCTCACAAGGAATAGGTCAGGAGACTTTTCGCGCTCAAAACTTACCGATTAAACACTCAATAGTATTGGTTAAATAAACGCCAGAGCCCAGTTTGACATATAGAACGAAATTCCATTTGAAATTAAATACAACAAGGAAATAGGCATGCTGAAAAGAAATGCAGTGGCTATAGCGATCTCTTCGCTATTTATGGCGACAGCGGTCAATGCTGCGACCATATATGAAGATGACAACGGAGACTTTCTAAAACTGTATGGCGAAGTGGGTGTTGGCGGACATGTTGGCGCAAACTACGAATACGGTGAATTTTACACTGATGAAAAAAGCTACATCGATGACTCTTTCGCTACGTTAGGCGTCAAAGGTAAGCGAGACAAAATGCACTACCGTCTAGAGCTAGATTATGAACGTGAGAATTGGAAGCACGGTTCTGGCGATCTAGTTCTAACCATCGATAAATTATTTGTTGGCTACGATGTGTGGGAAAACCAGTACATTGAAGCCGGTCTGACGGATACAGCATTTGATGATTACGATAAGTGGGGTGACTTCACTTTTGATACAACTGTAGAAACTGGTGAAGCTGGTGACCAAGACGTAACAATCAAATACGAAGGTCGTTACTTTGATGATGTAAAAGTCGGTGCTTCATACACTTACGGTGGTAAGTCTTCATCTGGTTCTGAGCTGGGTGACATTGTGAACGGCTACATTGGCTACTTTGGCGATAGCTTCTCAGCTGTTGTTGGTTTAGAAGGGCGCGGTGGTTCTGATGGTAAGTCGAAGTACGGTGAACAACGTTTGGTTGGTTTTGGTATGCGTTACGCAGTTAATGACACCATTCACTTAGGCTTCAACGCGTTCTACGAAGAAGAAGATATTGCTCGCAAAGAAACGGTTATCGATAACACCGATAAAGAGAACAAGCAAAGCATCTTCAATGATTACCAAACCCAAGAAAACCAAGGTGCTTTGGTTTCGGCGAAATACATTTTCACCAAACAGTGGGAGCTCGTGGGCTCTTACAACTACGAAGAATATGAAGCGTGGGATCCAAGCAGTGATGTTTGGGATGGTAAGCGATACAGCTGGGGTACAAGCCGCACATGGGGCACGCTAGGCGTGAACTACAAACCAACCAGCTCAAGCATTATTGCGCTTGAAATGAACGCTGGTGATGCTGCTCAAGACGCTTACGCTTATGCGCGCGTTTACTTCTAACCCACGATAGAGAGATTTCCCATGAATAAAAAAATGACCCTACTCGCGGGTGCGATTAGTAGTGTACTAAGTGGCGCAGCATTTGCGGATATTAACGACATCATTATTTCTGAGTATGTTGAAGGCTCGGCATCAAATAAAGCCGTCGAAATTACCAACATAGGCTCTGCAGCACATACCTTTGACGGTACACTGTCGCTGTACTACTCGTCTTACAAAAACCAGATTAAAGATAAAGATGGTAACAACGTACTGAAAGGTAAGGACGGTAGAACTTTACAACCTGGTAAGAGCATCGTTGTTATTAATGGTGACGCGGGTGCTGAAATGCGAGCGTTCATTGAACGTTTGGGCGGTAAGGATGTGACAGTTGTTGCTGGTACTTACGATGAAGTAAAACACTCAGCAATGAACTTCAACGGTGATGACGCAGTGTGGTTGGGTACAAGCTCAGCGGAAGCGGACATTAAGGATATCTTTGGTACTTACGGTTACAAGGGCGATAAGCTTTGGGATGACCGAACCATGCGCCGTAAAGCAGGTTCAACACAAGCGACGACATATGATGAATCTCAGTGGGACAAGTTTGCAAAAGACGACTTCGGTGGTCTTGGTGATCCTACTGCAGTAAATAACGATCCAATTACACCACCAGAAAACACGCCATGTGCTGATGCTGCAGGCAGCCTTTCTTACAAAACCATTGGTGAAGTGCAAGGTGAAGGTTATTCATCGCCTCTGATTGAGTCTGGTTACGAGTCGGCAGATGAGTACTTAGTGACAGGTGTTGTGAGTGCGGTAACTACGAATCTAGTGAAGGGTTTCTTCCTTTACGACAATAATGCTGATGGTAATGTTAAGACATCAGACGGTGTGTTCGTTCAGACCAAAGGCGAACTGTCTCAAGACATGGTTGGTCAACAAATCTGTGTTCGTGCCAAAGTAAAAGAGAACTATGGTGTAACAACACTGATTCCAACGAATGACATTTGGGAAGTAGAAAACGCTTCTCAGGTACCACCAACGCCAGTTGATATGGTTCGTATCGATAGCGATGATGAAAACTTCCGTTCGACACTGGAACGTCTAGAAGGCATGCCTGTTCGATTGGTGAAAGATATGGATGCAACTGAAGATGGCGAGCAGAACATGCGTGTTTCTCGTTCGTTCAGCTTTGATTTTGGTAGCTTCCGTAACAACATGGTATTGGCATACAAGCGTCCAAACCCACAGCCAAACCAAGATCATGTAGCAGGCAGCGCAGAATCTCTGGCACAAAAAGCAGAAAACAAAGACTTCCGTGTTTATGTTGATACCGATGCTAAAGCACCAAATGGTCAAATTCCTTACTACCCAGATTTCTTTGCTGATCCAAAGAAAAACTACATCCGCATCAACGACTCTGTCGTTGGTTTAGAAGGTGTTCTGCATTACTCGTACAACGAGTTCCGTTTGATCCCAACGAATACGGTTGATAGCAAAGCGTTCATACACAATACCGATCGAACTAAAGCGCCTTCGATCAAGGAAACAAACGATGCGTACTCTGCGGCTGATTCATTCAACATTCGTATCGCAACACAAAACGTACTGAACTACTTCAACTCACCATATGGCGGTTCTGATAACAGCTTTGGTGACAACCGTGGTGCTGAATCACAGCTGGACTTTGATCGTCAACAAGCCAAGATTGTAGAAGCAATTTACGGTCTAGATGCGGATATCGTTGGTTTGATGGAAATCGAGAACAACGGTTTCGGTGACTTTGGTGCAATCAATGAATTGCTTGCCGCAATCAATGCGAAGTACTACGACGAAGATTACGGTGACCGTAATAAGTCAAACTCTATCCACAACCGTTACGTGTTCGTTGGTTTTGATAAAAACGGCGACACCATTCTGGATGACCAAGATACGGTCGGCTCTGATGCGATTACTACAGGTATTATTTACCGCCCATCAAAAGTCTCTGTGATCTCTGGTCAAGTTATCCCGATGCCAAGTCAACATGCACCAATGATCGTCGATGAAAACGGTGCTCCAATCACAGACAGCAAAGGTGAAATCCGTGAGAGCGGTGATAACTACCAACGTAATACGGTAGCGGCTACTTTCCAAGTCTTGAACACAGGTAAGCGTCTAACGGTTTCGGTAAACCACTTGAAATCTAAAGGTTCGACTTGTTACGAAGATTGGAAAGGTTGGGAAACATGGGAAAAATTCGATCCTTCAAAAGATGATGTGAAGAGCGATGGTGACTTCCAGGGTTCTTGTGAGAACTTCCGTGTTGCTGCGGCTTACCACTTAGGTGAAGAGATGGCGAAGATCGAAGGTGACAAAGTAGTTCTTGGTGACATGAACTCTTACGCACACGAAGATCCAATGCTGGTTCTAACGTCTAACCCAACAGGTAAAACTCTGACTGCAGCGGGTTACACCTTCATTGGTAAACTGCCTCAATTTGGTCCAGAAGGCAAAGTCATTACTAAGACTTACGGCTACATCAACGCGGTTGATCGAATGATGCCTGCAGGCGAAACGGCTTGGAGTTACTCATACAATGATGAAGTAGGCTCGTTGGATCACCTATTGATCTCTGGTTCACTAAATAAGCGCTTAATTGATGCTGTTGATTGGCACATCAATGCGCCAGAGTCGTCACTGTACGATTACAACAGCAAGTACAAGGGCGGTGATACGAATGAACCAAACCCATTCTACTCACAAGACCCATACCGTTCGTCTGACCACGATTCTGCTCTCGTTACACTAGGCTACAAGTACGGTGAGGCTGGTGAGCGACTTGTGACAATCGCAACGAAGAGCGGTCGCGCAGATATCGGTTACGCAGTTCCAGCGACGGCTCAAAAGGGTGATGTAGCAACCTTGTCTATTTCTCCTGTTCCGGCTGATGCTCCAGCACTACCAAAAGTGACACTGGATAAAGATGGTGCGCAAATGGTGATGTTTGATTCAGCAAAACTACCAGTAGGTAAGTATGAGCTGACGATGACTCTGAACAACGAAACTTCAGGTGTTGTTAACCAGAAAGTGACGGATGTGGAGTTTATTAAACGTGATTCAAGCAATGTGAAACCTGTTCACCCAGAAAAAGATGGTTCTGGTGGTTCATTTGGCTTTGGCGCGCTACTTGCGATGCTAGGTCTAGGCTTCCTACGCCGTCGTCGCTAAGCGAATTTATTTCCTGACAAACAGTTCCTAAATAGCTGTAAAGACCAAAGGCCAGCCTATGCTGGCCTTTTTATTCAGCAAAAACTTGCCTTTCTTGCTTGGTATAGCAAAATACCGCCCTTGATTGTCACGAACGTGGCGATTCACCACTTAAGCATTGCCAAAACGGATTGGAGCAACCGACCTTTTATGTTGTTGATCATCGATAACTACGACTCTTTTACCTACAACCTTTACCAATACTTCTGCGAGCTTGGTGCAGACGTAAAGGTGGTGCGTAACGATGAAATCGACATCCAAGGCATTGAGGCGCTCAACCCAACTCATTTGGTGATCTCTCCAGGTCCCTGTACCCCTAACGAAGCGGGTATCTCTCTACAAGCTATCGAATGCTTTGCTGGTAAGTTACCAATCTTAGGCGTTTGCCTTGGTCATCAGGCGATTGCGCAGGTGTTTGGAGGGGAAGTGGTACGTGCTCGACAAGTGATGCACGGCAAGACATCACCAATTCGTCACAACGGTCGCAGTGTGCTCTTCCGATCTAACCTTAATAACCCACTTACGGTAACCCGCTACCACTCTCTCGTGGTGAAAAACGGCACATTACCTGATGTGTTTGAATTGACCGCTTGGACTGAACTGCCTGACGGAGCCATGGACGAAATCATGGGTTATCAGCATAAAACCCTGCCAATTGACGCGGTACAGTTCCATCCTGAGTCGATTAAGACAGAACAAGGTCACGAACTGCTTGCGAACTTTCTTGCGCGCAAAGCGATCTGATCGCGATCACCTTTCTTAACAAATTCTTCATGTTTTTCGCCTGAGAATGGGAATGCAAAACTATGCGTTCTGTCTATTTGGTGGCGGCTATTCATTTTTCTCCTTTCTTTCTAAACCTTGCTATACATAACTTTTATAAAAAATCGCTTCTCTATTTGCGTTTCTTGGTGCATAAATAATCATGGATAGTGAGTATGGGTAGTCGCGTTCGGAAGCGAAAAGAATAAATCACTATTGAAATGGTTAATTAAATGTAAATACAATGCCGCAATAGCTTAAATGCAAAACATTATTTGCTGGCAAAGAGTGCCGGTTAAATTCGCTTATCTGCTAGGCATGCGGTATCAAGAAGGAATGTGCAATGACAACGGAAAACAAAGTAGAGCGCGGTTTATTCGATGAGGTAATGGTACCTTGCTATAACCCGATGGAAATGATCCCTGTAAAAGGTGAAGGTTCACGCATTTGGGATCAGAACGGAAATGAATACATCGACTTTGCTGGTGGTATTGCGGTGAGCTGTCTTGGTCATTGTCACCCAGTTATGGTGAACGCATTGACTGAGCAAGGTAACAAGCTTTGGCACCTAAGTAATGTTATGACTAACGAGCCAGCACTGCGATTGGCGAAGAAGTTAACAGAAGTCAGCTTTGCTGAGCGCGTGTTCTTCGCTAACTCTGGCGCAGAAGCAAACGAAGCGGCACTAAAGCTAGCACGTCGTTACGCAGCAGACGTTCATGGTACAGAGAAATCTGAAATCATCGCATTCAAACAAGGTTTCCACGGTCGTACTTTCTTCACGGTAACAGTAGGCGGTCAAGCGGCTTACTCAGACGGTTTTGGTCCTAAACCTGGCGATGTGACACACCTTCCTTACAACGATATCGAAGCACTTCAAGCACACATGTCGGATCGCACTTGTGCCGTAATGATGGAGCCTCTGCAAGGTGAGGGCGGCATCATTCCACCAACACCTGAGTTCGCTCAAGCAGTTCGTGAACTGTGTGACAAGCACAACGCACTGTTGATCTTCGATGAAGTGCAAACTGGTAACGGTCGTACGGGTCACTTCTACGCATACCAAGGTCTAGGCATTACGCCAGACATTCTAAGCACAGCGAAATCACTGGGTGGCGGTTTCCCTATCGGTGCCATGCTAACGACGGCAAAACTGGCTGAGCACATGAAAGTGGGCACGCACGGTTCAACTTACGGTGGTAACCCACTAGCGTGTGCAGTTGCAGAAGCAGTTGTTGAAGAAGTGACAAAACCAGAAGTACTGGCTGGCGTACTAGAGCGTGAAGCCATGTTCCGTGAAGGTCTGGAGAAGATTAACGCGAAATACAACATCTTCTCTGAAGTGCGCGGCAAAGGTCTACTGCTTGGTGCTGCACTGAATGAAGAATGGCAAGGTCGTGCGCGTGACGTACTGGTTGCTGCAGGTAAACAAGGTCTCATGGTATTGGTTGCGGGTGCCAATGTCGTACGTTTCACACCATCACTCGTTATCACACAACAAGAAATCGAAGAAGGTTTGGCGAAGCTAGATAAAGCGATCGCAACGCTGGTTTAAGCGCGATCTCAGCTTATCGTCAACCTAGACACCCCCATCAAGGATCTCTGATGGGGGTATTGTTCCTACAATATAGTTAGGATCTTCTTGCATCTGGAGGGAGTATTGATGCTAGTAGTTCGCCCTATCGCAATGTCGGATTATGACGCGCTGCACACCTGTGCGGTTGAGTCAGGTCATGGATTTACATCTCTACCGGTTAACGAAGAACTGTTAACCAATCGAATCAAACACTCAGAATACAGTTTTGGTAAACCTGACGTTAAGGAAGCCGGTGATGAAGGCTACCTAATGGTGGGTTTTGAATCTGAAACTGGTGCAGTGGCAGGTACCACAGGTATTGAAGCTTCGATCGGCTGGGATGTGCCTTTTTATTCTTACCACATCAGCAAAGTGGTGCACTCGTCACCAAAGCTTGGCGTAAACAACGTGGTGAAGCTGCTGACGTTTG
Source organism: Babylonia areolata (assembly GCA_011634625.1). Lineage (NCBI taxonomy): Eukaryota > Metazoa > Mollusca > Gastropoda > Neogastropoda > Buccinidae > Babylonia > Babylonia areolata. Next base: position 29,559 of record JAAQRG010340042.1, read on the forward strand.
GTAATAACTACACGGGTAACAGTGAAATCTGTACCTTGTTCCTACGTGAGAAATTCCGTGGTGGCTTGAACGGGCGTCTGATGTCCAAGTGCCGTTTCTTAATGATGGCAGAGCACCCAGAACGTTTCTCGGAAACCATCTTTGCTGAAATGCGCGGCGTATCAGACGAGAACGGTAACTCGCCCTTCTGGCAGTGGCTTCAAGAGCATTTCTTCTCTATCGATTTTACGCTTGCGGATTACCTTACCGGTATCGGCAAGAAGGGCTTTATCGCCGACTTGATGCCGAAGTTGCCAATCTACATCAACCTACTGAGCCCAGAAGCGCAAGCTGTGATTGGTAAAGTGCACGACAACACACGTCCAGCATTGAAGCTGCTTGAGCGTGAAGGTTTTACCAACCGTGGATACGTCGACATTTTCGATGGTGGTCCAACGGTGGAATGTGACTTACGTAATATCGAATCGGTACGCCACTCATTCCGCGCGCAAGTCAAAATCTCGGAGCACACTAGTACACAAGACTTCTTGATGTGTAATTCGTCATTCGAAAACTTCCGTGCAGCCGCAGCAAAAGCAGCGTATGACGCAGAAACGCAAAGCGTAGTGCTAGCCCCAGAATTGGCGGATGCACTCTTGGTTGAGGAGGGGGATTTTGTTCGCCTTCTTCCGCAGTAACTGACGACAGAATTTAAGGATAGAAACAATGACACATTGGATTGCAGGTGAATGGGTACAAGGTCAGGGTGAAGCATTTACGTCTCTGTCGCCTTACAACCAAGAAGTGATCTGGCAAGGCAACGGCGCAACAGCAGAGCAGGTTAACCAAGCGGTATCTGCGGCGCGTGAAGCGTTTGTTGATTGGAAGAAGCGCCCATTCGCAGAGCGCGAAGCGATCGTGTTGGCTTTTGCTGAGAAAGTAAAAGAGAACAGCGAAAAAATCGCTGAAGTGATTGCCAAAGAAACCGGCAAGCCAATCTGGGAAACACGTACCGAAGCGGCAGCGATGGCAGGTAAAATTGCGATTTCTATTCGTGCTTACCACGACCGTACTGGTGAAGCGACACGTGAAGCCGCAGGAAACCAAATTGTATTGCGTCATCGCCCATTGGGTGTGATGGCGGTGTTTGGTCCTTATAACTTCCCAGGTCACTTGCCAAATGGTCACATCGTGCCAGCACTATTGGCTGGTAACACCGTGGTCTTCAAACCGTCTGAGCAAACGCCATGGACGGGTGAACTCGCTATGAAGCTGTGGGAAGAGGTCGGTCTACCAAAAGGTGTGATTAACCTAGTCCAAGGCGCGAAAGAAACCGGTATTGCGCTGGCGGATGCGAAAGGTATCGATGGCGTGCTGTTTACTGGTAGTGCAAACACAGGTCATGTTCTACATCGTCAGTTTGCTGGTCAGCCGGGCAAAATGCTGGCGCTTGAAATGGGTGGCAACAACCCGATGGTTATCTCGGATAACTACGGTGACTTAGACGCAACGGTTTACACCATCATCCAATCTGCCTTCATCAGTGCAGGGCAACGCTGTACCTGTGCTCGTCGACTATACATTCCATTTGGCGACAAGGGTGATGCAGTCATTACTAAGCTGGTGGAAGCGACACGCAATATTCGTGTAGGCCAACCATTTGCAGAGCCTGCGCCTTTCATGGGACCGCAAATTTCGGTAGTGGCGGCCAAGTTCATTCTCGATGCACAAGCGAACTTGCAATCACTGGGTGGCGAAAGCTTGATTGAAGCAAAAGCAGGCGAAGCGGCGTTTGTTTCTCCGGGCATCATCGATGTGACGAACATTGCCGAGTTGCCAGATGAAGAGTACTTCGGCCCACTTCTGCAAGTGGTGCGCTACGAAGGGCTAGAGAAAGCAGTAGAACTGGCGAACGATACGCGCTTTGGTCTATCTGCAGGTCTGGTTTCAACCGATGACCAAGAATGGGAATACTTCGTGGACCACATTCGTGCTGGCATCGTGAACCGCAACCGTCAGCTGACGGGCGCAAGTGGTGATGCGCCATTTGGTGGTCCGGGTGCGTCGGGTAACCTACGCCCTAGTGCTTACTACGCAGCAGACTACTGTGCGTACCCAATGGCATCAATGGAAGGACAAGAGACGGTCTTACCTGCCACATTGAGCCCGGGTGTAAGCCTGTAATAGAGAAACACGAAGTGGTGACAAAGTATCGCCGCTTCTCTCTGCCGGAGCTATTTACCAAGTTAGGATTCTGGTAAGCGCGCTGGCAAACGCCAAAGGCGAGCTTAAGACTCTCCAGAGCGTGTTGACTGACTGGCACTTATGCCACACATACCGTCACAGGTTGATGACCGCTCGTTCGTGATTCTGGACAGCCCACGGGCTGTGAACGAGCGGTCAACTTCCTCTTACCCCTAACTCTACATTTCATAACAAGGAGTCGTTATGACGCCCGATGTGTTATTTGAATCGCTATGGCAAGACTACATTCAACGTCTTTGCCCTTCTGCTGCTAAAGTTCATCAGCTTCTTCAAGAAGATGAGCCTCTGATTAATGACCATATTGCGCTACGTACGTTTAATGTCGCTCCCCTAGGCATTGAAACGTTAGCGAAGCCATTCCTAGCGGTGGGTTACAAAGCCTGTGGTGACTACGTATTTGAAAGCAAAAAGCTGGTGGCAAAACATTTTGAGCACCCAGATCCGAAACAGCCAAAAGTCTTCATCAGTGAATTGAAAGTGGATGAGTGCTCACCAGAGCTACAAGCCATCGTTCATAAACTGGTAGAGCAGGTTGATGCGTCTAAATTGACCAGCAGTGACTTCTTGTACGGCGGACGTTTGTGGGACCTTAGCTATGCTGACTTCCAAATCTTAGCGAAAGAGAGTGAGTACGCCTCTTGGCTTGCTGCGCACGGTTACGGAGCGAACCACTTCACGGTGAGTGTGAATCAACTCAATCAGCATGAAGAAGTGAAGCAAGTGAACGACCACCTACGCACCGTAGGCTTTATCATCAACGAGAATGGCGGTGAAGTAAAAGGCACGCCAGAGGTGTTACTAGAGCAATCATCGACCATGGCAGACAAAGTGCCAGTGACCTTTACTGAAGGCGTTGAGGTGATTCCTGGAGGCTTCTACGAGTTTGCCAAGCGCTACCCAATGGATAACGGTGAGTTGTACCCAGGGTTTGTAGCTGCATCGGCAGATAAGATCTTCGAGAGTACCAACGGTTAATAGATACAAGACGAGAACCGCTTCGCTTCGAGAGGGTTTTTACTTGGAATCTGAGAGGGCTTCATCTCAAAGGATGAAGTCCGTTGTGAAGTGCAGCGCTCTCGACTCTCAATGTCTAACTCCCAAAAAAGAAAAAGGTTCATCGCGGCTTTCCGGGGAAAGCCGCTTTTATCTTTAAGAAGAAATAATCGGTATCTCGATAGCCATACCCCATCCGCTTGATTAACTTTATCTTGTTATTTATCCCTTCAAGCGTACAGGTATTCAGCGGATAGCTTGCTGAAGCAGTGATCCCATGAAGGTATGGGCTGAGCTTTCGAGCGAACTCTATGAGCGGCTTAATTCCACTCTCATTCACTTGCCTAAACCATACCTGCCATAAGTTTTTAGCCTGAAGTTCAGAGCCGCAACGCCACAGTTCCTTTAATTGCGCACCCAGTAAGTAAGTTGTCATCAAGTCCTGGTTCATATTCAATATTTCTGTGAGGTAGCTTTCCTGTTGTGTATTTAAATTATCCTTATTTTTCAATAGCACCCAGCGCGAACGCTTGACCCATTGCCTTGCTTTTTTATCCTGTTTTAGCTTATTGGCTTGGTCGACTCTAACTCTATCCATCACTTCACGACCGAACTTAGCAACAACGTGGAACAAGTCATAAACGATACGGGCATTTGGGCAATGCGCTTGGACTTCAAGGTCAAAAGCCGTATTCATATCCATTGCTACTGCTTCGATATTTTTGCCATGCTCACCTAGTTGTTCAAAGAACGGTCGAATATCCTTGCGGCTACGACCTAGTCCTATCCAGATAATCTGATGACTTTTCGCATCTGCAATAACTGTCGCGTAACGGTGCCCTTTAAAAATGGCAAACTCGTCCATGACGAGTTGTCTTAATTCACCCCATTTAACTTGCGGTACTACTTGTTGAAGCCGACGCTTATCTATCTCTTTGATTGTGTGCCAATGAACACCGGTCACTTGAGCTATATGTTTAATTGGTAGGAGAGGTAACAACTGTTCAATATAGCTTCGTAGACGGTTAGTGATACGAGCATAAGGCTCTAACCAAGATAGTCGCTCTGTTTTAATGCCGCAGTGGCTGCACTTGATGCGTCGGGTTTGAACGGTCAGTTCAACGGGAGCTCCTAACAGCGTGGCTTCCTTCACGTTACGCCATTGATACTCATGTATGGCTTGAGCTTTAAGCCCGCACGGACACCTAGCGATAGAATTAGGTTTGAGAGTGAGCTTTATTAATGATGCGGTCTGATGGGACTTTACTATATGAAAGCCTTCCCAGAATGAAGATAGGAAAGTATGATTCGACATGAAAACGGTAGTTTGTGTAGGTTTTGTTTGGCGATAAAACTCTATCACTTACTACCGTTTTTGTTTTCAGTTCCCGCTTATCCGCGATGAACCAAGAAAAAGCCACCAAACTTGCATTTGGTGGCTTTTAAATTTTTTAAACGTTAATCGAGATTAACGAGTCCCGTAAACAACGATAGTTTTACCGTGCGCAGAAATTAGGTTCTGCTCTTCTAGCATCTTCAAAATACGACCTACTGTCTCACGAGAACAGCCAACGATTTGACCGATTTCTTGACGAGTGATCTTGATTTGCATGCCGTCTGGGTGCGTCATCGCATCTGGTTGTTTAGCAAGGTTCAGAAGAGTCTGAGCGATACGACCAGTTACGTCTAGGAACGCTAGGTCACCCACTTTTTGGCTAGTAACTTGTAGACGACGAGCCATTTGCGCCGAAAGACGCATTAGGATGTCTGGGTTAACTTGGATAAGTTGACGGAATTTCTTGAAAGAAATCTCTGCCACTTCACAAGGAGATTTAGCGCGAACCCAAGCTGTACGCTCTTGGTCTTCTTCGAATAGACCAAGCTCACCAATGAAGTCGCCTTGGTTTAGGTAAGAAAGGATCATTTCCTTACCTTCTTCGTCTTTGATAAGAACCGCAACAGAACCTTTAACGATGTAGTACAAAGTCTCTGCTTTTTCGCCCGCGTGAATTAGCGTGCTCTTTGATGGGTACTTATGAATATGACAGTGTGAAAGAAACCACTCTAATGTTGGGTCGGTTTGAGGTTTACCTAGAACCATAATATCTCACTTCCTCTGCAGGGTACGCTTGCGCTATCCATATTTTAGCTAAGCCTGAATTGGCTTACTAGAATAAGAGCACTTTTTATATGCTGCAAGCTCTCTTGTGTTTCGGTTAGAAATAGTATCCTTTTTCGGAAACGATTTCTTGATTTTAATCGTGCCATGATTGAGATTTTGTAAGCAAAACTGTGCACATGATCACGGTATGAAAAGTAAACACTCAATTAACGAGGTTTTTAGCCAATTTTTCCGGTTTCGATGAGTTGCTGCAGAATCGGTCTCACTATGAGCTCCATTGCAAAGCTCATCTTACCGCCAGGAACCACAATGGTGTTATGGCGAGACATGAAGGAGCCATCAATCATCGCCAACAAATACGGGAAGTCGACATTCTTGATACCGCGCAGGCGGATCACCACGAAGCTTTCATCCAAGCTAGGGATGCCTTTAGCGTTAAGTGGGTTAGAAGTATCGACGGTTGGTACGCGTTGGAAGTTGATATGTGTGCGAGAAAATTGCGGGGTAATGTAGTTCAGGTAATCGTCCATCGAGCGCACGATCGAATCCATCACCGCTTCTCTTGAATGACCACGATCGCGCGTGTCACGAACAAACTTTTGGATCCATTCCAAGTTCACAATCGGCACCATGCCAATTAGAAAGTCGACGTGACGCGCCACATTGACATCACCATCTACCACGCCACCGTGTAAACCTTCGTAGAACAGCACATCGCTGTTTTCTGGCAGATCTTGCCAAGGCGTAAAGGTGCCCGGCATTTGGTTGTATGGAACGGCTTCATCAAAAGTGTGCAGATAGCGGCGCACGCTGCCAGTGCCATCTTCACCGAACTTACGGAAGAACTCTTCTAGCCCCGGAAAGTCATTGGCTTGTGGACCAAAGTAGCTGATGTGTTTGCCTTGCTCACGCGCTTTGCGGATTTCGACATCCATCTCTGGACGTGTAAAGCGGTGGAAGCTGTCACCTTCAACCCATGCTGGTTTGACGTTCATCATATTGAACATCTTGCGGAAGGCTTCAGAAGTGGTGGTAGTGCCGGCACCGGACGAACCAGTAACCGCAATGATTGGGTGTTTCGCTGACATGACAAACCTTGTCGAAAATTACTTACCTGTAAAGTGCAGCACACGTATGCTGCACGGTCGATAACCCACTATAGCACGTAACAAGCCCTTGTCATCGAGTGGGATACGGTAAAATGTGAAGGGTCTAAAACTTTGCTTTTAGTTGGATATCAACCGTTTCATGAAGCTCAGAAAATACGATGACCGCTTCGCCTTTCTCTAATTGGGTTTTGACCTGATCGATTTTACTCTGCAGTGAAACTTCGACTGAGCCGTAGTCGGTGCCTTCACGTAGCACGAATTCGCGGATCAGGTTTTCTAGTGTCTCTGGCGAAATGTCTTGCCATGGAATGATCATAAATACCTCAAACTTTTATGATGTTTAAGCGCGCCTCTTAGGTTATTGATGTCTGGCGCGCCTAGGTAGTTTACTGTGTTCGTGGCACGGATACAGCAGAAAGGTACTCAGCGGCGATACTTTCGTAATAAGCCGGTAATGCTTCTTCTAACCAGAATTTAGGTTTTAATGCCGTGCCCGTCAGGAAGCCAACGTGTCCACCATGTTCATAAAGCCGATAATCAATGTTGTCTGGCAATACGAATTTTGGGATCACCTCTTCGGTCATAAACGGATCGTCTTTGGCGTGGATGATCAAGGTTGGCAAGGTGATCTGTTGCAACTTGCTTAAGCCTGAACATTGATCGTAATAATCTTGCGCGTCTTTAAAACCATGCAGAGGCGCGGTGATCAAGTCATCAAATTCATACAAGCGAGTCACGCGTTTGATCGAGTTATACGACAAGGCGAGTTCACCTTGGATTAAGTCGTGCTTTTGCAGTGCATTGCGTTTGAGTGAAGAGAGCAAGTAACGTCGGTAAACTTTCGAGAAGCCCTGCTCAATACGATTGGCACATGCTGCCAAGTCCAGTGGTGCAGAGACAATGGTTGCGGCACTTAATATTGGGTCGTCTTTATACTCAGCCAAGTAGTTCGCCAGCATGTTACCGCCAAGGGAAATGCCGACCGCAACTTTAGGGTTGTTAGGGAATTGCTGATTGAGTTGCTCAAGAAAGAAACGAGCATCCGTTACTTCGCCAGAATGATAGGCGCGGGCTTTCTTGTTTGGCTTACCGCTGCAACCACGAAAGTGCATCATCACTGACAGCCAACCCGATTTAGAGAAGGCGTTCATCAAACCGTTCGCATACGGACTATAGAAGCAGCCTTCTAAGCCATGAAAGAGGACGAAGATTGGTTTGTTGTGAGCGGCTTCAGAATCTGGCTGTTGTGACCACGCCAAATCTAAGAAGTCACCATCCGGTGTATCGAGTGTTTGCCAAATAGGCGTAAACAACGCTTTCTTGCGGATAAAGCGTGGCAATAGCGTCTGAAGATGCGGGTTCTTAATCCCGGCGGCTGCGAAAAATTGTGTCATACCTAACTGCTCTTATATGGTCCTTCAATGTTCGCTGAAGAACTTATTAATATAATCCTTTATAGCTTTAGTATAGATATTTTACTGGTTTATGACTGATTTATGGATATTGAATGTTTGGAACTGGAATGGAGAATGCCTGTTGCAGATGCTCTCCACCTAACTGGCGACAGTATCTCAGCGTCAGTGGTTCGCCATCATTCTTGACTAATTTGAGTGAGTTGACGCAGTCGACGAGGTCGGACTGTTGCTGTTTTTCGAGCTGCAATTCGAACTGCAATGCTTCGCGATAAAGCGCGTCATTAACTTGTGATTTGAGGTGGCGACGAAGTTCACGGTAAGAGTGGAGCAGAGTTTCACTTCGACCAAGACAGCCTTGAACTAAATGCCAGTCTTGCTCTTGGAAAATCACCTGCTGCTCATCGAGCCATCTGAGCAGCAGTAATAGGTTCACGTTGCCGTGGTAGTTGTTTTGCAATGATAAGCACGCTTCCTTCACTTCTCGCACACCATAAAATTGCAGACTGAACTGCCAAAGGTGTTCTAGGGTAAGAGTGTATTCTGCGTGCTCGTTTGTCATTGATTAAACTCTAGTTCCATCTGCTCGAGTGTTTCTTGGGCAGACATCCATTCCATTTCTACTTCTTCAAGATCTGCTTTGCTAGAAGCTTGAAGCGCCAACACTTCGTTAAGTTTAGCCTTGTTTTCGGCTTCATACAGCGAGTTATCCGCTAATTGCTCTTCTGCTTTCGCTAGAGCTTCACCTAACTTATCCATTTTGTTTTCTAACTGTGTCAGCGTTTTGCGAATTGGTGCGGTCTGCTTACGAAATTCTGCTTCGCGTCGCTTTTGCTCTTTTTTCGCCGCTGCACTGTTGGCGTTATCTTTAACTGGTTGAGCAGCTTGTGCTTCTTTACGCTCGGCTTTTTGTTGCTCGGTCAACCACTTGTAGTAATCGTTCAAGTCACCGTCGAATGGTGCGACTTGGCGATCGTGCACAAGGTACAAATCATCTGTGGTTGCACGCAATAGGTAGCGATCGTGCGAAACAATCACCATCGCACCTTCGAATGTTTGTAGTGCCATCGTTAGTGCTTGGCGCATGTCCAAGTCTAAGTGGTTGGTCGGTTCATCGAGTAGCAATAGGTTTGGTTTCTGCCACACAATTAATGCCAATACCAAACGTGCTTTTTCACCACCAGAAAACGGTGCGACTTTCTCAAGTGCTTTATCACCTGGGAAACCAAAGCTACCTAGGTAATCACGTAGCTGCTGCTCGGTTTGATCTGGTGCGATTTGCATCATGTGCTGCAGCGGTGTTTCTTCTGGGTGCAGTGTTTCTAGTTGGTGCTGAGCGAAGTAACCGATCTTCACGCCTTGTGAATAAGTGAGATCGCCGCCTTGCGCTTTGAGCTCACCAGACAGCAATTTGATCAAGGTTGATTTACCCGCGCCGTTACGACCAAGTAGACCAATACGGCTGCCCGGCACTAAGTTAAGGCGGATCTTCTCTAAGATCAGGTTGTCACCGTAGCCTGCCGATACTTCATCCATCATCATGATTGGGTTTGGTAGGGCTGCAGGATCGCGGAACTGGAAACTAAATGGGTTATCGAACTGCGCTGGCAGTACCTTCTCCATACGCTCCAGCGCTTTAATACGGCTTTGTGCTTGGCGCGCTTTGGATGCTTTGTAACGGAAGCGGTCAATGTAGCTTTGCATGTGCGACATCTGTTTCTGTTGCTTCTCGAACATCGCCTGTTGCAGCACCATCTTTTGTGCGCGTTGGTTTTCGAATGACGAGTAGTTACCCGTGTATTCGTTCAACTGCTGGTTCTCGATGTGAATGATGCGACCAACGATCGGGTCCAAGAAGTCACGGTCGTGCGAGATCAGAATCAGCGTGCCAGGGTAGTTTTGTAGCCAGCGCTCTAGCCACATTACCGCGTCCAAATCCAAGTGTTTGGTTGGTTCGTCGAGTAACAGTAGATCAGAACGACACAATAGCGCTTGAGCCAAGTTAAGGCGCATACGCCAACCACCCGAGAACTGAGTCAGGTTCCAACTCATTTGCTCTTGGCTAAAGCCCAGACCATCAAGCAGTTCGGCAGCACGTGCGCGAATGCTGTAACCGCCAATGGTTTCAATTTTGCCGTGGATCTCCGCAACTAGGGTGCCGTTGTCTTTCTCTTCGGCGATCGCCAGTTGAGCTTCAAGATCGCGGAACTCACGATCACCATCAATCACGTATTCCAGTGCACTACGGTCGAGTGCTGGCGTTTCCTGTGCAACCCAAGCCAATTCCCAATGTTGAGGTTGGCTAAATGAGCCTGCATCAATCGACAGTTCATCTTTTAGTAGGGCAAACAGAGTTGATTTACCACAGCCATTTTTACCAACCAGACCCACTTTGTCGCCTGGGTGAATGGTTGCATATGCTTGGTCTAAAAGAGGTTTACCGCCACGCAGTAACTGAATATCAGAGAAGGTAATCATAGAGTTTTAATTCACTTTGCGCAGTGCGCGTTTCTTGGTCGTTGATCTCGCGGTGAATAGTAGGGGTATTGGCGGGAAAAGTCGATCTCTGCGCTTTAATTGCATTATGCTATACAAAAAAGTATAACAAACTGATAACGATAATTTTCCCTGAGAAATCAACACAAGGACGACCATTTGGCTGTTGCTACGCCCATTCCTCCGAGGGTTCTGGTTATTTATGCTCACCCAGAACCGCAAAACTCCATTGCCAACCAAGTGATGATTAAAAAAATCGAATCACTGGGTCATGTCACCGTGCACGATCTTTATGGCGCGTACCCTGATTTCTTTATTGATGTGAACTACGAACACGATCTGCTGATGTCGCATGATGTGATCGTTTTTCATCATCCTCTCTATATGTATTTCTGTCCTGCACTGTTGAAAGAGTGGATGGATCGTGTGTTGGGCAAAGGTTTTGCGTTCGGTGATGGTAGCGCATTAGCGGGTAAGTACTGGCGCAGTGTGATCACTACTGGCGGTAAAGAGGATGCGTTCAGCCCGATGGGTTACAACAAATACCCACTTGAGCAAATTCTACAACCGTTTGAACTGACTGCCGCTTTATGTCAGATGCATTGGATTGAGCCTTTAGTGCTGTACTGGTCGCGCAATGTATCGGACATCGAACGTTATCAGCATGCTGAACAATATCGTCAATGGCTGAACAACCCTCTGAGAGAGTGGGATGAGCAAGGAGGTTACCATGGCGATAACCAGTGAGTTTCTTCAAAGTAGTGTGGTATTCCTTTCTGCTGCCGTTATTGCAGTGCCGATTGCCCAGCGACTTGGTCTGGGCTCTGTGCTTGGCTACCTGATTGCAGGCGTTCTAATTGGTCCTTGGGGGCTAGGGTTAATCAGTGATGTGGACGCGATTCTCCACTTCGCCGAACTCGGGGTGGTGTTGCTGCTGTTCTTAATTGGTTTGGAACTCAACCCTAAAAAGTTATGGCAGATGCGCGGACCAATCCTCGGCCTGGGTGGCGCTCAAGTTATTGTCACCACGGCGGTGATAGGCAGCATCGTCAGCCTGTTTGGATTGAGCATGCAAGTGAGCTTAGTGATCGGTATGGGCTTGGCACTCTCGTCCACCGCGATTGCACTAAAAGTGATCGAAGAGCAGGGGCAAGCTGGCACGGAAACCGGACAATCTGGTTTTGCGGTGCTGCTGTTCCAAGATATTGCCGTCATTCCGATGCTCGCCATGTTGCCATTACTCGCTGGTGGTCAAAGCGGCGGTGATTGGTTAGATGCTATTTGGGTATTAGGCAGTGTGGTTGCGTTATTAGTTGGCGGTCATTTCCTCTTACGTCCTCTGTTCCGTTTTGTGGTGATGAGTGGTGTGCGAGAACTCTTCACCGTTGCCGCCCTCCTAGTCGTACTTGGCATTTCTGTTGCGATGCAAAAGCTGGGGCTGTCGATGGCACTCGGTACTTTCTTAGCAGGTGTGTTACTGGCAGAAAGTGAATACCGTCATGAACTAGAAATCGCGATTGAACCGTTTAAAGGTCTACTGCTTGGCTTGTTCTTTATTGCTGTGGGTATGGCAGTGAATCTTGGTTTATTAGCCTTGCAACCGTTCGCAATTATTGGTGCCGTGATTGCTCTTGTGGTGGTCAAAGGTTTGGTTCTGTATGTTTTGGCTCGCACTGCTCGAGTTCGTGCGAAGTCGCGCAGTCGTATGGCAGCGATTTTGAGCCAAGGTGGTGAGTTTGCGTTTGTGATTTTCACCGCGGCAAGCCAAGAAGGTATCTTAACCAAGGAGCAAGTTGCCTTTTTGTTGGTGGTGGTGAGCTTGTCGATGGTGACCACGCCGCTGCTGCTCATGGGACAGAAAAAATGGTTTGCGCACACGCTTAACCAAGAAGAAGAGAGCGTCACGACCAATGTGGTGGATCGTCGACCACGAGTGATCATCGCAGGCTTTGGTCGTTTTGGTCAGATTGTTGGACGCCTGATGTACGCCAACAAGATCAAAGTAACAGTACTAGAAAGTGACGCGAGCCAAATCCACTTGCTGCGTAAATACGGTTATAAGGTGTTTTATGGTGATGCGACTCAGATTGATTTGTTACGCGCCGCGGGAGCGGATAAAGCAGAAGCCTTAGTGATCTGTACCGACTCACCAGATGAGGTGATGGCGATTGTCGACATTTGCCGTGCGCACTTTCCGAAGTTGAAGATCCTTGCCCGTGCTCGCAGCCGCGTAGAAGCCTACCAGCTAATGAACCACGGCGTGCAAAATTACTCGCGAGAAACCTTTTTAGGCGCATTAGATCTAGGTCGCCAAGCGCTCGTAGAATTAGGCATGCACCCGTATCAAGCAAAGCGGGCAGAAGCACATTTTCGCAAGCTAGATAATGCTATGCTCAAAGACTTATTGCCTCAGCATAATGAGGATAAAGAGCTCGCTCAACGCTCGAAAGAAGCACGTAAAGAACTAGAAGAAATCTTCGGTCGTGAAATGGAAAGCGACCAACAGTCGCCAAATCATTGGAAGTAGTACCCGCGCAGCATTAGGCGGGAAAAGGAACAAAAGTGAAAGCCAAGAAACGTTTTATCGCGGGTGCAAGCTGCCCGCAATGCAGTCAGCAAGATACTCTGCGCTGGTGGATTGATAACAACATTGAGCTGGTTGAGTGTGTCGACTGCGATTATACCGAGCAGCGTAAACCGCAATCTGTAGAAAAAAATAAACACTCAGAACAAGAAATGATCGGGATTTTTAAGCCTGAGTAATTGAACTTCGTTAATTGATCCCCATAATACTATCATCTCGGTACTTAACCCCATTCTGGTTAGGTCAATTAATCTCCCTGGAGTTAGTATGAAAATTGAAAAGAACGTTGTTGCAAGCCTTGCATACAAAGTAATGTTGGAAGACGGTGTTGTTGTTGATCAATCAACTTCTGAAGCACCTCTTGATTACCTTCACGGTCACAACAACCTAATCACTGGTCTTGAGAAAGAACTAGAAGGTAAAGTGGCTGGCGACAAGTTCTCAGTAACAGTAGCTCCTGAAGATGCGTACGGCGACCACAACGATGCACTAGTGCAACGTGTTCCTGCAGACGTATTCCAAGGCGTTGACCAAATCGAAGTTGGCATGCGTTTTCTAGCAGATACTGACCAAGGTCCAATCCCTGTAGAAGTAACTGAAGTAGACGGCGACGAAGTTGTTGTAGACGGCAACCACATGCTAGCTGGTCAAACACTAACTTTCGAAGTAGAAGTTATGGCTACTCGTGAAGCGACAGCTGAAGAGATCGAACACGGTCACATCCACCAAGGTGGTGGCTGTTGTGGCGGTCACGACCACGATCACGAAGGCGGCTGCTGCGGTGGCGAAGAAAAAGCTGACGACCACGAATGTTGTGGCGGCGGCGGTTCTCACTAATCGCACGCTCTTCACTAGATAACGCTATCTAGCAAAGCTTTAAAAAGCGCAAGTTGAGGTTTCAACTTGCGCTTTTTGTCTATCTGGGGTGTAGTGCCAATCATACAAGGAATAACAGTTGGACAAAGCGATGACGAAACCTTTCTCGATTGCCATTCATGGCGGTGCAGGCACTATCTTGCGTGAACAGATGAGTGACGAACTGCAACAATCCATCTTGGCGGATTTAGAAGCTGCGGTAAAAGCGGGGCATCAAATCCTAGCAACAGGTGGTGAAGCCATAGATGCGGTCGTGGCGGCAGTGAAAGTGCTGGAAGACTCTCCTAATTTTAATGCGGGTAAAGGCTCGGTACTGACCCATAACGAGATGGTCGAAATGGATGCCTCTGTGATGGATGGTCGACATCAAGCCGCAGGGGCAGTCGCTGGGGTGCGTCATATCAGAAACCCCATTGAACTCGCTCGTGACGTGATGCGAAACAGCAACCATGTATTGTTGGTGGGCGAGGGCGCAGAGAAGTTTGCTTTTGAACAAGGTCATGAGTACACCGAGCAGGATTACTTCTTTACCGATCGCCGCTATGAGCAGTTGCTGTCTATGCGTGAGAAAGGACTGTTTGCTCTGTCGGAATCTCGTTACCCAGATGATCGTAAGCACGGTACGGTTGGTGCAGTGGCATTGGACCAACAAGGCAACTTAGCCGCTGCCACCAGTACTGGTGGCGTGACCAACAAGAAATACGGTCGAGTGGGAGACTCCGCTCTGATTGGTTGTGGTACGGTGGCAGAGAATGGTGTCGTCGCGGTTTCCACTACGGGTGTCGGTGAGTTCTTTATTCGTAAACGTGTTGCGGAAGACGTTGCAGCACGCATGCGTTATTTGCAAGAAGACGTTCATACGGCGTGCGAACACATTATTCAGGGTGATTTAAAAGCAATGGGCGGCGAAGGTGGTTTGATTGCAATTGATGCTAAAGGTGAGCTGCACTTTGCGATGAACAGTTCTGGCATGTACCGAGCTGGCATCAATACGCAAGGCGAGCTGACCGTTAAAATCTACGCAGACGAATAATTTCGTCCCGCTCATTCCTAAGCAACATTTTTAAGTAGCGAATACAACAAAGCCCAGAACACGTTCTGGGCTTTATGCTATTTGAGCCTGCATTTTAATAATGCGGTGGTGGGGTTTCTTCTGACGGATCGGCTAAATTCGACGAGTCCATATTTTTCACTTTACCTACCACATATTTCATCTGATCGAGCATCTTGGTAATTTGCAGTTGTTGCTGCGACAAGGCGCCGTTCAGATCTTCAATAGTCTGTTCTTGGAACGCAAGCTGACATTCTAAGTCATTGATGCGTGCTTCCAATTGCTGAATGATTTTATCTGTCATGATCCGTTCTCTAGCTGCCAAGCTTGGGCAATGCCCGCAGAAGTGGCAGTAATTACACGTTGCTTGGAATCAAAGGCTGCATCATACACGACCGCGCGGGGAGGGCGAGTATCTTTTTTCGGCTCAACTTCAAATCCATCGACGCGTTTGCCGGTCTGGGTATCCCACACCATCACACGACCTGAAGGTGTGCCAGTTACTAACAAGCTGCCATCATCGGAGAAGCGCGCCGTCGAAAAGATTAACTGACGAGACCAACTGCTCAGTTGCGTGACTTCTTCACCCGTCTCTAAATTCCAGATGATGGCTTGGTTGCCACCGTCTGAGGTCATGGCCAGTTTGCCATCTCTCTGTAAAGCGACTCTGACTACGCGTTGGTCGTGCTCAAAGGTACGCAATACCAGCCCTGTTTCGGTATCCCACAGATACGCTTTGTAGTCGTTGCCACCTGTGAGAGCGAAGCGACCGTTGGGCGAGATAGCGACAGAATTGACTTTTTCTTGGTGCGCAAGGAACTCTAGCCGACGACCAGTGACTAAGTTGACGTAAATCGCTTTACCGTTGGACAGTCCAAGTAATACCTGTTCACCGTTACTGGTGATATCAACGTCTCGAATCAGCGCGTCATCGATAGACCACAGCCCTTCAGCTTGAGTCCATCCGAGATCCCACACAGCGAAGTTCATTTGGCTTGCTGTGACTGCATAACGACCATTGTCTGAAATGCGAATATGGGAGACCACGTTGGCGGCTTGATCGAGTTCACCCAGCTTTGCGAGTTGTTTGTTTTGCTCCAAATCCCAAAGAACCAATTGGTGCTCTTTGGAGTACAGCAGCGCAAATCGACCATCTCGGCTGAGCGCAAAGCTGGTGGAACCTTGTGGTTCGAGTGACCAACGTTGAACATCACGATCGGTAAAAAAGCATCCATTTAACGTGGTGATGACAATTAAATATAGGAATAAATGAGAAATTCTTTGCATCACATCTAATAATCCGGTTTGTGTCTTAAGACATATAGCTAGTATATTGGTATAACGATTGTCTTCACTAGTCTCATAGAAGATTTGTGCACAACAACCAGTGGCTAAGCCATTATTGGGAGAATTTAATGAAATCAGTTTTAAAAGTGTCGCTACTTGCTGCAACAGTAATGCTAGCGGTAGGTTGTCAAAAAGAAGAAACAAAACCAGAAGCAGCACCTCAAGCAGAACAAGTTCAAGCAGAGACTGGTAAAGCAGTTCACTTTAAAACAGACGATGACAAAGCGGCTTACGCGATCGGTGTTTCATTTGCTAACTACCTAAGCACTAGCATTGAAAAACCAAGCGAAATTGGCATCAACCTAAACAAAGACCTAGTTCTTAAAGGTATCGAAGACGTATTTAAAGATAAAGCAGCGCTAAACGAAGAAGAAACTCGTGCCGCTCTAGAATCTCTAGACAAGCGTGTTGCAGAAACTATGCAAAAGCAAGCGGCTGAGAAAGCAGCTGAAGCGAAGAAAGCTGGTGATGACTTCCGTGCGGAATTCGAGAAGCAAGAAGGCGTAGTGAAGACAGAATCTGGTCTTCTATACAAAGTTGAAACACCGGCTGAAGGCGAGAAGCCAAAAGACACCGACACAGTTCAAGTACACTACAAAGGTACTCTGATCGACGGTACTCAATTCGACAGCTCTTACGATCGTGGCGAACCAGCAACGTTCCCACTAAACCGCGTAATCCCAGGTTGGACTGAAGGTGTTCAGCTAATGCCTGTAGGTTCTAAGTTCAAATTCGTTATCCCGCCAGAGCTAGCATACGGTGACCAAGACACACCGAGCATTCCTGCTAACTCAACGCTAGTATTCGAAGTTGAGCTACTAAAAATTGAGAACGACAACGCTGCTCAATAATTATCCTTAGCGATAACTCGATGAAAAAAGGTCCGTTTTACGGGCCTTTTTTGTTCTAGGTCACTAGTTGGTGAGTTTGCTAGGTTGCCTTTCAAATTTTCTGATAAACTTACACCAATTTGTTGATTTTTCGCTCGAAGGCTTATGACAACTACAGAAACAATAAATGCGGAAATGTTGCTCGAAATGGAATCTGTCAACGTGATGCCATTTACCGAGCACGATAAAATCATCTTGAGATCTTACGAAGCGGTCGTTGACGGCATTGCCAGTCTTATTGGTCCGTTCTGTGAGATCGTTCTTCACTCACTGGAAGACCTCAATACCTCTGCAATCAAAATCGCTAACGGTGAGAACACCGGTCGTCAGGTAGGTTCTCCTATCACTGACTTAGCACTTAAGATGCTGAAAGACATCGAAGGTTCTGAGCGTAACTTCTCACGTTCGTACTTCACCCGCGCTAAAGGCGGCGTATTAATGAAGTCGATCACCGTTGCTATTCGTAACGGGGAAAACCGTGTGATTGGTTTGCTTTGTATCAACGTCAACCTTGATGCGCCTTTCTCTCAAGTGCTGCAATCTTTCATGCCAACGCAAGAAGCGAAAGAAGCGGCGTCATCCGTTAACTTCGCAAGTGATGTTGAAGAACTCGTAGACCAAACGGTTGAGCGTACGATTGAAGAGATCAACGCCGACAAATCCGTCTCGAACAACACCAAAAACCGTCAGATAGTGATGGAACTGTACGACAAAGGTATTTTCGATATCAAAGACGCTATCAACCGTGTCGCAGATCGCCTGAATATCTCTAAACACACCGTTTACCTATACATTCGTCAGCGTAAGACTGAGGACGAATAAGCGTGAGTGGATTAACTTACACGCTGGTAGTGAACGGGCCGGTTTACGGCAGTCAATCGGCGCGCAGCGCATATCAATTCGCACAAGCGGTAATTGAACAAGGACATACTCTGGTGAGTGTGTTCTTTTACCAAGATGGCGTCACTAATGGTACGGCTTTGAGCGTGCCTGCCAACGACGAGTTTGACCTAACCAAAGCATGGCAATCACTCGCACAGCAACACGATGTTCGTCTGGAAACCTGCGTAGCAGCCGCTTTGCGTCGCGGCATCATCAGCGAAGATGAGGCGAATCAACATGGTCTTGAGCAGAACAACCTAGCGACAGGGTTCGAGCAAGCCGGTTTGGGGAGCTTAGCCGAAGCCATGTTAACGCAAGATAGAGTGGTGCAGTTTTGAGTCAGTTAACTTACCTATTTCGTAGCGCGCCTCATGGTAACAATGCAGGGCGTGAAGGTGTGGATGCGCTGTTAGCAGCGTCTGCGTACTGTGAAGACATCACCGTTCTATTTGTTGGGGATGGTGTGTATCAGTTACTGCTTGGACAAGAGCCTAAAGGCATCTTAAGCAAAGACTACGCTCCAATGTTGAAGTTGTTCGACTTGTACGACATTGAGCAAGTGTTTGTTTGTGCCGATTCGCTTGCCGAGCGTGGCTTGGCTCAAGCCGATTTAGTCATTGATGCAGAGGCGCTAAATACAGAGCAACTAAAAACTCAACTGCAACAAGCGGGCAAACTGCTGTCATTCTGAGGAAGCCATGTTACATATCATCAAATCCGTAGCTGCATTAGACGATGCAATGGCACTGTACAGTGAGCAAGATGATGTCTTGTTGATTGAAGATGCCGTGTACGCTGCGAACCCTCAGCATAAGGCGTTCAGCAAGGTAAAAGGTCCATCAGTGTTTGCGCTACAAAGCGATATTGAAGCCCGCGGCATGAGCAATCGTATCAGCCCCTCTATTGAGGTGATTGGCTATGCTGGCTTTGTTGAACTAACAGCAAAACAAGCCAAATCTCTGACTTGGGATTAACCCTTCTTTCCTGTCGATTGAGCTTTACGGATTAATTGCCCTAATTGAACAAAAAAGATCCGTATATTTCTTGACACACCTCTCACTGCTGCATAGAATTTTGCGTCCCTAACTGCCAACCGCTGTTAGGGATAGATTTTTCACAAAGCTTACTTTCAAGTAAATCAGGAGCTAGTTAATGGCAACTATTAACCAGTTGGTACGTAAGCCACGTGCAAAGCAAGTTGTTAAAAGCAACGTGCCTGCACTAGAAGCGTGCCCACAAAAACGTGGTGTATGTACTCGTGTTTACACTACTACACCTAAAAAACCTAACTCAGCACTTCGTAAAGTTTGTCGTGTACGTCTGACAAACGGCTTCGAAGTTACATCGTACATCGGCGGTGAAGGTCACAACCTTCAAGAGCACAGTGTTGTACTAATCCGTGGCGGTCGTGTAAAAGACCTTCCGGGTGTACGTTACCACACTGTTCGCGGTGCACTTGACTGTGCTGGCGTTAACGACCGTAAACAAGGTCGTTCTAAGTACGGTGTGAAGCGTCCTAAGTCTTAATGGATTCCGTTAAGTAAGGCCAAACACTAAATTATTTTTAATTTTTTGAAAAAACTGAAAAGTTTTGGATAAAACCTGAAGAAGACAACGGAGAAAATCCATGCCACGTCGTCGCGTCATTGGTCAGCGTAAGATCCTTCCAGATCCAAAGTTCAAATCTGAACTGCTGGCAAAATTCGTTAACATCCTAATGGTTGACGGTAAAAAATCTACTGCAGAAAAAATCGTTTACACTGCACTAGATTCTATGGCTGAAAAGTCTGGTAAAGACCACTTAGCTATTTTTGAAGAAGCTCTTGAAAATGTTCGCCCAGCGGTAGAAGTTAAATCTCGCCGTGTAGGTGGTTCAACTTACCAAGTACCTGTAGAAGTACGTCCGGTTCGCCGTAACGCACTTGCTATGCGTTGGTTGGTTGAAGCTGCGCGTAAGCGTGGTGAAAAATCTATGGCTCAACGCCTAGCTGCTGAAATGCTAGACGCGTCTGAGAACAAAGGTACTGCGGTTAAGAAACGTGAAGACGTTCACCGCATGGCTGACGCAAACAAAGCGTTCGCTCATTACCGTTGGTAATACCTTTTCAGTGCTGCAAGGTTCCTTGCAGCACTTCTTTAGTTCCTATGCCTATGCTAGGAACTATTGCTATATCTAGGGGATAGCATTTTTTAGTTATAGCAATAGTCCCTATCTCTAAGTTAAGAGGATTCAATCGTGGCTCGCAAAACTCCTATTGAGCGCTACCGTAACATCGGTATCTGTGCTCACGTAGATGCAGGTAAAACAACCACTACTGAACGTATTCTGTTCTACACTGGTCTGTCTCATAAAATCGGTGAAGTTCACGATGGCGCAGCAACCATGGACTGGATGGAGCAGGAGCAAGAACGTGGTATCACAATCACGTCTGCGGCGACTACTACCTTCTGGCGTGGTATGGAAGCACAATTCCAAGAGCACCGCGTTAACATCATCGACACCCCTGGACACGTTGACTTTACTATCGAAGTAGAGCGTTCTCTACGCGTACTTGATGGTGCAGTTGTTGTGTTCTGTGGTTCATCTGGTGTTGAACCTCAGTCTGAAACTGTATGGCGTCAAGCTGACAAGTACCACGTTCCACGTATGGTATTTGTAAACAAGATGGACCGTGCAGGCGCTGACTTCCTACGCGTTGTGGACCAAATTAAAAACCGTCTTGGTGCGAATCCTGTTCCAATCCAACTAAACGTTGGTGCAGAGGATGATTTCCGTGGTGTTATCGACCTTATCAAGATGAAGATGATCAACTGGAATGAAGCCGACCAAGGTATGTCGTTCACATACGACGAAATTCCAGCTGACATGCAAGAGCTTGCAGAAGAATGGCGCAACAACCTAGTTGAAGCGGCAGCAGAAGCAACTGAAGAGCTAATGGACAAGTACCTTGAAGAAGGTGAACTGTCTGAAGCAGAGATCAAACAAGCTCTACGTACTCGTACACTAAACAACGAAATCGTACTGGCTACTTGTGGTAGTGCGTTCAAAAACAAAGGTGTTCAAGCAGTACTAGACGCAGTGATCGAGTTCTTGCCATCGCCAATCGACGTACCTGCAATTAAAGGTATCGACGAAAGAGAGAACGAAGTTGAGCGTCACGCAGACGACAACGAACCGTTCTCAGCACTAGCATTCAAGATCGCGACTGACCCATTCGTGGGCACGCTAACTTTCATGCGCGTTTACTCAGGTGTTGTGAACTCAGGTGATGCTGTTTACAACTCAGTAAAAGACAAGAAAGAGCGTTTCGGTCGTATCGTTCAGATGCATGCGAACAAGCGTGAAGAAGTAAAAGAAGTTCGCGCTGGTGATATCGCAGCTGCTATCGGTCTGAAAGACGTTACAACAGGTGACACACTATGTGACCAGAACCACAAAGTGATTCTAGAACGCATGGAATTCCCTGAACCTGTAATTCAGATCGCTGTAGAACCTCGTTCTAAAGCAGACCAAGAGAAAATGGGTATCGCGCTAGGTAAACTGGCAGCGGAAGACCCATCATTCCGCGTGGAAACGGATGACGAAACAGGTCAGACTCTGATCTCTGGTATGGGTGAGCTTCACCTAGATATCATCGTTGACCGTATGAAGCGTGAATTCAGCGTTGACTGTAACGTTGGTAAACCTCAGGTTGCTTACCGTGAAACCATTCGTGGTAAAGCGGAAGTAGAAGGCAAGTTCGTTCGTCAATCTGGCGGTCGCGGTCAATACGGTCACGTATGGATCAAACTTGAACCTTCAGAGCCTGGTGAAGGTTTCGTATTCGTAGACGAGATTGTGGGTGGTGTGGTTCCTAAGGAATACATCAGCTCGGTATCGAAAGGTATCGAAGAACAAATGAATAGTGGTGTTCTAGCGGGTTACCCTGTTCTAGATATTAAAGCAACACTATTTGACGGTTCTTACCACGATGTTGACTCAAGCGAGATGGCGTTCAAGATCGCTGGCTCGATGGCATTCAAGAAAGGTGCACTAGAAGCACAACCTGTGATTCTAGAACCAATGATGAATGTTGAAGTAACTACGCCGGAAGATTGGATGGGTGACGTTGTTGGTGACCTAAACCGCCGCCGCGGTATGATCGAAGGTATGGACGAAGGTGTGGCTGGTCTTAAGATCATCCGTGCTCAAGTTCCACTATCTGAGATGTTTGGTTACGCAACTGACCTACGTTCTGCAACTCAAGGCCGTGCGTCTTACTCTATGGAGTTTAACGAGTACGCTGAAGTACCGAAAAACTTCGCAGATAAAATCATTGCAGACCGTGGTTACTAATTAAAACGCTTTGAGCTGAAAAAAAGTCCAGCTTTTTTTAAAGATCAATGCGTCCAAATATTGCGCTAACAGGCGTTGGCGCATAAAATAACAATTTCTGGCGCGTCGAGATCAATAATGATCACGGCGAATCATAACTAGGAAGGAACACGATTG
>JAAQRG010340044.1:0-15683 GCA_011634625.1 Babylonia areolata
AAGCAGAAATCTACGCCATCGTCACAGGGGTGAACCCAAGTCGCGACGAGCCGACGTTAGATTTAGTCGAGCTTCCATATTTGGATTATGACAACAAAGACTATTACCCGAATCAAATCATCATTCATTGGTCTCGTTACCGTTGGGGCGCGGCTGACATTGTATTGATGGAACAAGATGACGGTACGGATTACAAACAGTTGGCAAAACTGCTCGTTCAAGTTGCTGAAGAAGTATTAAAGGCGATTCCAGATCCAGAGGTGCAGGCGTATGCCATTATTCCTCAGATCACCAACAAGATCATTGATGCAATTCCGGATGGAGTTCTGACCAATGATGACGATTTCGTTGATGTTTACTACACCCTGATGCAAGACACATCTTACGTCGACCATCCGGGCGCGGGAGTCAATGCAGTCGTCACATTAGAACCGCTCACCATTAACCCAACTCGTCCGTAACTTGTTCAATTTAAATAGGTCGTTGCATTTTGCACGACCTATTTTTCTTCTCTTCATCACAAAAAGCCGCTTCTTTAAGAAAAAATACCGCACCTGACTTTACTGTATAAAGAAACAGTATATACTGTTTTCTTATACAGTATTGTTCAGTTATACAGGTAAATAAAAATGCTGGCTCATCTAAGTGTTAATAATTTTGCGATTGTTAAGTCTTTACAGCTCGAGCTTTCAAAGGGCATGACCACCATTACTGGTGAAACAGGTGCAGGTAAGTCTATTGCAATTGATGCGTTAGGTCTTTGTTTAGGCGGACGTGCCGATGCAGGTATGGTGCGCCAAGGCGAAGAGAAAACAGAAGTCAGCGCTGCCTTTTTACTGGATAACAATCTACACGCAACGCGTTGGCTAGAAGATAACGACCTGCTTGATGGCAGCGAGTGTATCTTGCGTCGCATCATCACCAAAGAAGGTCGCTCTAGAGCCTTCATCAACGGCAGCCCAGTCCCACTTTCACAACTCAAATCTCTTGGGCAGTTGTTGATCAACATCCATGGACAGCACGCACATCATCAATTGATGAAGAGCGAGCACCAAATGGCAATGCTTGACCAATATGCAGGACATTTAAACCTATTAAAAGGCACACGCAGTGCTTACCAGCATTGGCGTCAGGCAGACAATAACCTCAAGCAACTAAAAGAGAACAGCCAGCAAAATCAGGCACAAAAGCAGTTGCTCGAATACCAAATCAAAGAACTGAATGAGTTATCGCTAGGTGAAGAAGAATTCGCAGAGCTCGAACAAGAGCACAAACGACTGTCCAATAGCGGTGAACTTGCCGCTACCTGTCAGCAAGCCATCGAACTTATTTACGAAGGTGAAGAGGTCAATGCGCTTGGTATTTTGCAATCGGCCAATCACTCCCTAATTCAATTAGCTGAATTGGATGAGAAATTAGCAGAGCTACCAAATATGCTGGCAGAAGCAATGATCCAGCTAGAAGAAACCAAAAACGAACTTCGCAGCTACCTTGATGGCATTGATGTCGATCCGGGTCGCATGGCTTATGTCGAAGAACGCTTTTCTAAAGTGATGTCAATGGCTCGTAAACACCACGTTATGCCTGATGAGCTATATCAACACCATCAAGATCTGTTGGCTCAAATCGAAGCGCTCGATTGCTCTGATGAACGTTTGGATGAACTCGCTCAAGAAGTTGAACAAAAATATCAAAGCTTCTTGACCCAAGCGGAAAAACTGCACAAATCACGCAGTCGCTACGCAAAAGAGTTGAACAAACTGATCACACAAAGCATGCACGAATTGAGCATGGAGAAAGCGGTATTCAGCATTGAAGTGAACAACGAAAATACCCACCCATCACCGCTGGGAATGGACAGCGTCTGCTTCTTGGTTTCAACCAACCCAGGTCAGCCATTACAACCCATCGCTAAAGTGGCATCGGGTGGTGAGCTATCACGTATCTCATTAGCCATCCAAGTGATCACCGCGCAGAAAGTAGATACTCCAAGCTTGATCTTCGATGAAGTAGACGTAGGTATCAGTGGTCCAACCGCTGCTGTTGTCGGTAAGATGCTGCGCAAACTAGGAGAGTCGACCCAAGTAATGTGTGTCACCCACTTACCTCAAGTCGCAGGTTGTGGTCATCAGCAAATGTTTGTCGCAAAACACACCAAAGGTGGTCAAACTGAAACACAAATGCGCTCACTAGATAAAGAGCAACGTGTGGCAGAATTAGCTCGTCTACTTGGTGGTAGTCAAATTACAGATTCCACATTGGCAAATGCTAAAGAACTGCTTATCGCCGCTTAAGATTATTACTGAGCCACCGCATATCAATCAGTTCAGTGGCTCTCTCCCATTTCAACAGCCCCAGTACTTTTGCTTTTCGCTAAACGAATGCGCAATGTTCCGCCAATTATTGTTCAATCTCAGCGAATAAATGCAACTCAACTCAAAATTCGTTGTCAGATTCCCTACCATACGACGCATAGCTTTTTACATCTGCGTCGAGCTTGTTTATTATCAGCGCAGTATTTTAAAGGTTACTAAGAAATTATTATGCAATTAAAGAAGTGGTTAGTTGCCGTACCATTAGCAATGACATTGCTGACAGGATGTTCGGTATTGGAAAAACTGGTTTATCGCATTGATATCAACCAAGGCAACTACGTAGAACAAAGTGCGGTTGATAAATTAAAGTTTGGGATGACTAAAGCACAGGTTCGCTACGTTCTTGGTTCACCTATGTTGGTTGAAAATGGCTACCCGAATACGTGGTACTACATTTACCACCACACTCCTGGTCACGGTAACTCAGTGCAAAAAGATCTTATCGTTCAGTTTAACGACCAAGGCACGCTGGCAGACATCACTGGTGACTACCCGAAAAGCGATGCATTTTACGAGAAGATTCAGTAAGCAACCTTTATTTTCACAGTATTCTTAAAGCCTCCTGACGGAGGCTTTTTTATTTCTGCTCAACAGAGCAAGGAAAGTTCGCCCCACAAAAAAACAACACCTCCCAATTGGGAGGCGTTGTTCGTAATCAAAAGCATTATTCCTCAGCTTTTCTCAAAGCATTGGGCTTACCGCCTGTCACAGGGTCTGCACTACCAGCGGCCTTTGCTTGCTCCGCTCGTTTACGACGAATCTCTTTTGGATCTGCCAATAGTGGGCGGTAAATTTCGATACGGTCTTTGTCGCGTACCGTTGCATCTAATCGCACGTTACGGCTGTAAACACCGACTTTATTCTTCTTCAAATCAATCTCCGGGTATAGCTCAAGCACACCCGACTGGCGGATAATATCTTCAACCGTTGCTTGATTGTTTACCACCAAATTGAATACACGCTGCTCTTGAGGAAGCGCATAAACCACTTCCACGTGAATCATGTCCGACTCAATACTCATAGCATTCGTACACCTGTTTCGCGCGTTTGGTAAAAGCATTCACCATGTTATTGGTTAGCTCATTAAAAATCTTGCCGAAAGCCATTTCGATCATCTTGCTTGAGAATTCAAACTCAAGTTTCAGTTCCACTTTACACGCCTGCTCATCCAAAGCAGTGAAGATCCAACCACCACGCAGTGTCTTAAATGGACCATCGACCAAATTCATCATGATCGCTTGACCCGGAATAATCTCGTTAGAGGTTGTAAATGTCTTACTGATACCTGCTTTTGCTACATCGACAGAAGCCACCATACCATCGTCCGAAGACTCAATGATTCGTGAACCTGAACAACCAGGTAGAAACTCAGGATACTTAGAAACATCATTGACCAGATCGAACATCTGCTCTGCACTAAAAGACACCAAGGCAGAACGGCTGATTTGCTTCATACACACTCCTATCGATACGCGTACATGTTTAAGGCTTGTGCCAATTCTACTTTTATTCCACGATAGCGCAAATAAAAGGATTTCCTAACCCATATCCAACCCGTATAATGAGTCCATTATGGTAAAGAAAAAATCAAAGCAAAAAGCGGGTAGCAACACTATCGCGCTGAATAAAAAAGCTCGCCACGAATACTTCATTGACGATGAAATTGAAGCAGGCTTGGAGCTACAAGGCTGGGAAGTGAAAGCACTTCGCCAAGGTAAAGCCAATATCGCTGAAAGCTACGTTTTCATGCGTGACGGAGAAGCTTTTGTCAGCGGAATGACCATCACGCCTCTTAACCAAGCTTCTACTCACGTTGTCGCAAACCCTACACGTGTGCGCAAACTATTGATGAGTCGTCGTGAACTCGACAACCTTCTTGGCCGCATCAACCGTGAAGGTATGACGCTAGCCGCATTGTCACTGTACTGGTCTCGCTCTTGGGTGAAGATCAAAATCGGTGTTGCGAAAGGTAAAAAACTTCACGACAAACGTACCGATCTGAAAGAAAAAGACTGGGCTCGTGAAAAAGCACGCGTGATGAAGAGTTCACTGCGTTAAACTTGACCACTTAGACGCATAGTACTGGACAGCTTAGGCTTTTCTGTTACTATGCCGATATTACCTCTGGGGCTGATTTAGGATTCGACGGGAATTCAGAAGTCTGAGGTGCATGCCGAGGTGCGGTAGGCCTCGTTAACAAACCGCAAAAAAATAGTCGCAAACGACGAAAACTACGCACTAGCAGCTTAATAACCTGCTCAGAGCTCTCTCGCCCTAGCTTCCGCACGTAAGACGGGGACCAACGAGGGATCAAACCCAAACGCGCTAGCCCGGATTCTCCCGCCTGAGAGATGAACGGCGAATTTTAATTCAGGATAGTCATTCATTAGCGTGTCGGTTCGCAGGTGGGTGGTGAATTTAAAGATCGACTAAGCATGTAGTACCAATGATGAAAGGTTTTCGGACGCGGGTTCAACTCCCGCCAGCTCCACCAAACATCAAATTAAAGACGTCTTATGACGTCTTTTTTTTTGCCTCAAGCCATGCAAAATGGGCTTCTTCTTGTATTAAGACGTATTAGTACATCTTACCTCATCTTGAAATTTAAGGAACATTTGTGGGAACATCAAATCAATATTCCTAAAACGATGTTCCCAAAGATGGCAAAACTAGTTCAAAAGCTCACATCTACACAGGTCAAGAATACAAAGCCAGAAGAGAAGGAAATCCACCTGTATGACGGGGACGGGTTAAAACTTAGGGTCAGCCCAAATGGCACAAAATCTTGGCTTTTTAACTACTATCGCCCTACCACTGGCAAAAGGGCCAACTTAAGCTTGGGTAAATATCCAACTTTGAGTTTAGCCAATGCGAGAAAAGCAGCAATTGAAGCTAGAGAATTAGTTGCGCAAGGTATAGACCCTAAAGAACACCGAGATACAGAAAAAGCAGAGAAGATAGCTTTAACTGAACATACAGTTCTTAACGTCAGTAAAGATTGGTTCTCAGTAAAAAGAGAAACCATTACAACTGACTACGCAAAAGATATCTGGCGCTCTCTTGAGCTCTACGTCTTTCCAAAAGTCGGTGATACTCCTGTACGTAATATAACGGCTCCTTTAATTATAGAATTGCTAAAACCAATAGAGGCTAAAGGAAGCTTAGAGACAGTAAAAAGAATCTCCCAACGATTAAATGAAATCATGAACTACGCCACCAACTGTGGACTCATCAAAGCCAATCCATTAACAGGTATTAAGGCTGCATTTAAAAAACCGAAGAAAGAACACATGGCAGCGCTAAAACCGTCAGAGCTTCCAGAACTCATGTTAGCAATAGCAAATGCCAATATAAAACGTACAACTAGATGCCTTATTGAGTGGCAGCTACACACTATGACACGACCTAGTGAAGCCTCAGGAACTAAGTGGGAAGAAATTGATTTAGAAAACTGCGTCTGGACAATTCCAGCAGAGAGAATGAAGAAACGCCGACAACACAGAATTCCTTTGTCTTCTCAAGCTATCGAGCTTATAAATATCATGAGCCCCATCAGTGGAGATAGAGAGTTTGTATTTCCTTCAGACAGAGACCCTAAAAAACCTTGTAATAGCCAAACTGCAAATATGGCCCTAAAGAGAATGGGATTTGCGAATAGATTAGTAAGTCATGGGTTACGCTCTCTAGCTAGTACGACTTTAAACGAACAAGGTTTCGAGCCAGACTTGATTGAGGCTGCACTAGCACACGTGGACGATAATCAAGTCCGAAGTGCATATAATAGAACCGACTATTTAGATAGAAGAGTGCCTATGATGAGCTGGTGGAGTGAACATATTCTAAAAGCAAGTCATGGGAGCTTATCTTTGACAGGTTACCGAAGCCTAAAAGTAGTTGGCTAAACATGAAAGAGCACATGAACGTGCTCTTTTTTTAGAAATTTTGCTCTCCCTCCGGACAAAGTGAACAGCACACTCTTTTTATAAATTACACACAAACCATTGATATAATTGATTTTATATCAAACCAATACACTTCTAAACTAAGATGATTGATGACAATGTGCTAAAGTTGGAGCAAAGAAAGCTTCGCTTGGAGAAACAGAAAGCAGCTTTAGAGAGCAAAAGGTTTAACATCGAAACCCGCCTTCAACGGATGGAAAAAAAGTGTAGAAGACAAAGTGACCATTCGTTTAAACAATTACTTGCGATAACGCTAACCTGTCTGGACTATGCTTGGCTCAGATTTCTATACCCAAATATAACTATTCGTAGTGCGGCAGAACTTCTGAACCAGCCAAAATCAACTTTTTACGATCGCATATCTTCTGTATTTGGCTCTTACGATATGTTCAGAAATCAATTGAGACCATTAGCGAACGAAGGTAGTTACCATTTGACTCGCATCATATTTTCGTTTGAATTATTACATACAAACTCGTCTCTCACGTTGAAAGGCTTTTGCGACTTGTATAGCCTGAAATACCACACAATCAGACAGCACATTAAAAAAGAAGATGCCGAACTCATCATACAAAACGCATCTTTGTTCTACTTACTGGCAGAACCGACTTACAAGTACCCCTTCTCAATAAGCAAGACACATCCACAGATAACCTCAAATGCATTAGAAAACTTTTATACTCGATGGAGTGCACAATTTGAAACCTGACCAAAAGGAGTTTAAAAATAATTATTCTTTTAAATCATAATCATAGTTTTCAATTCAAAAAACTATCCCTCACAAAACGTATAAATTCATGTTCTTTTGGTAAACATATTCTTGTTCCACCTGTATAATCTTACCACTCCCAAACAACACCTTATAAATATCAACAACTTATAATAACTTTACGTGGCAAACTACTCATTGGTTTAATAGAGGCGGCACTAAATAGTGACCAAGAGCAAGCTAGAGTAATTACAAATATTCTGAGCAATGATCTTAGGGAGCAAGCTCCTAATCTTAGCAACGTTATCTCTAAGCTAACTAAAGGAAAAACTCTCAGAGGAGTCTATTCACCCAACCCTCATTACAAAAATAAAAAAGCGATGAGCATCAATGAGCCTTCGAGCACTAGCACTCTTTTCCTAGAACGTACAGCTCCAAGCTTGTCCTCTTCTCCCCTTTGGTCAGGCGATATACAAGAATCTTTAGGGCAAGTATGTCTAGAGCACAGCTGTCGACATAAGTTGTTAAAGCATGACCTTCACCCAACTAGAAGTCTTGTTTTTACTGGACCTCCCGGGGTCGGAAAAACAATGAGTGCAAGTTGGCTAGCGAACGAACTAAAGCTCCCACTAAAAACCCTAAACTTGGCAACTGTAATGAGTAGCTACTTAGGAAAGTCCGGAGCAAATCTTCAAGAGGTATTCAGCGAAGCTGCTAGCGAACCATGTGTTTTACTCCTAGATGAATTCGATGCTATCGCTAAGAAACGTGGGGATGACTCTGATATTGGTGAACTAAAGCGACTAGTGACAGTTTTACTTCAACTGTTAGATCAATGACCAAGCAGTTCATTATTGATGAAAGCGAAGGAAGAAACACAATTAGCATCGTGGTGAAAGCTACAGCCTATGGCAAGAGCATCCTACTTGCAGGTGACACTGTTGGCAGACACGAGAGAACACCAAACTCTACAAGCATGTTTGCGGAACAAGATATGGTTTCTAATCTACACGACTCATTGGCAAGTGATGTGCTAATAGCCCCACACCATGGCGCAAACAACGCGTTATCCGGACCTTTTTTACAAAGTGTAGACCCAAGTTGGATCATTTTCTCCTCAGGGCATAGGTATCAACACCCTAGAGCAAGAACTATTTCTAGAATAACTGAATATACATCTCTACCACATGACCGCCTATTACGAACAGATCGAGGAGATGATGAAGGGGGTATGGAATGGGAGTATTTACGCATCCCTAACTGCAAAGATCCAGTCGGCGACGATGATATTGAAATAACCATAGCTCCTTCAGGAGAACTCAATGTTCGATATAAAACTGCAGAAAATCAATGCTAAGAAATCCAGCTCCTCTGATGGTGGGACTACCTTTTAAGCATACATTGCGATCATATCTTTACAGAGAGCCAAAAGATTACTGGCTCTCTATGTTATTTAGCAAATAACATTCTCTTCCCTTTCCATCACTTCATCCTCCAAACTAACACTCAATGGTACGACTCTCGTTAAACAAAGGCTAAAACAGTCCTATTGTTAATTTCCTATTCTGGATAAGTACCAGTAATTTCAAGAGACCTCTTGGAGATAGGTTGGTTTGTTCGATCTACCTATTATGCACTCCCCTCTCAACAAAGTTATCGATATGGCGATGCCATACCGGAAGCTATTCATTAATTGATAATATCGAATTTTCATCCTCAACACTTCCTTGCACAAAAGAGTGTCACTTTATGCTAACCCAAGTGGTAGCCCCTTTTACCAACGATTAACCTACTTTTAGTAACTATCTAAGAGCTTAAACTCCCAAAAGTATTCAGTACATTCTCATTGCATATCAAAGCTCCTCCATATCAATATCGTTACTTAAAAATATCCAGTAATAGGTCAACCATAAGAACAACCATCTACAACCGCCTATAAACTCACGACTCTCAACATCAGACCTCAACATTGCACTACAAAAATTCGTTTAAAAAACACCCACCTCAAATATTGGTTCGAACCAAAAAAAGAATACATCCATTAGTGTTATTGTCCAATACAACTCAATATTTTATATATTAGCTTTAATTCACGGCACTAAACTAATAGTAATTAACCTTCAATCTCAATAATTCATCACAAAAATAATACAACAGTAGAACTTAGATAAGATCTACGTCAAAAAAACACCCCCAAAAAGTTGTCATCAAAACCTCCCCATTACAATATTAAAGGTACGTACCAATAATGAAGGGCAATAAAATGAAAATCAATCTACTTTTAGCGAGTTCAATTGCATTAGGTTGCACCATACCTGCTATGGCAGCTGATTACTCTGATGGTATCTATAAAAAGGACCACCGATGGTTTAAATTCAACTACATGTACGCGAACAATGAGCTACCCGGTGAGTCTAATCATGACTACATCGAACTCGAGTTCGGAGGAAAGTCAGGGATCTTTGATGTCTATGGTTACTTAGACTTGTTTAATCCATTTGATAAGAAAAGTAGCGATAAATACAACGAAGAAAAGCTGTTTGTAAAAATCGCGCCTCGAATGTCCATTGATGGATTAATTGGTAAAGATCTATCAGTTGGTCCAGTGAAAGAGCTATTTGTCGCAACAGAGCTATCAGCTGGCGGTGGTGGTCATGCTGTTGGCTATTCACCATATGGTTCATTGATTGGTCTGGGAGCTGATATTGAAGTGC
The DNA here is from genome assembly GCA_011634625.1 of Babylonia areolata. Classification (NCBI taxonomy): domain Eukaryota; kingdom Metazoa; phylum Mollusca; class Gastropoda; order Neogastropoda; family Buccinidae; genus Babylonia; species Babylonia areolata. The sequence continues at coordinate 9,761 of JAAQRG010340044.1, forward strand.
CATTTATGGGAGTCATGGGCTGGGCATTACAAGCTAAATATGACATCAATACGCGTGAGTTTAATGGTTATCAAATCGGCACTGCTTGGTTTAATCCTCTCGTTCACTTTGATAATGGTTCATTCATCGCTTACCAAGGCTATGGTGACTTTTCTTTTGGCATGGACGACAGTGACTCTGTAAATAACTCTGCTACAAGTGCTTCAATGTTCAACGGGATATATTGGCATAACAACAAACTGTCAGTTGGTTATGGTTTGAAGTTATTTAAAGATATGTATGGACTGAAAGATGGTGGTTTTGCTGGTAAAACTACAGGTATTGGTCACTACTTCAGTGTGGGTTATAACTTTTAATTCTTAAACAGTTTGCCCCAAATCTATCTAGCCCCTTCAGTTAACGCTGAAGGGTTTTTTTTGTTTTTCTCACATCCAGTTCTCCTTATCTCCACCATAAATGTGATCTACTTAAAGAAATAAACTACACAACAAAAAAACACTTTGATTGGTACGTACCACTTGATGTATTTTGGTTTTATCAACTGACCTTGGTTACAATATGCTCCTAGTTTATAGAGGAGAACAACAACATGTCAGATAGTGGAAAAGTAGCGAAGTACGTATTACTAGCCCAAACACTTAAAGGCAAAATTGATACAGAAGAGTGGATTGAAGGAAGTGCCATTCCTACTGAGCGCGATATTAGTGAAAGTTTTGATGTGAGCCGTTCCACCGTCCGTAAAGCGATTTTACTAATGACGGAAGAAGGCTACTTAAGAAGTGAACATGGAAGCGGAACATTCGTAATGCCAAGAATGGCACGAGAGCATCTATATTCGTTGCATAGCTTTAGTGATGACATTTCTTCAAAAGGTGAGATTCCAAATCAACAGATTTTGGAAATGTCAGTGGTACGTCCGACCAGTTTTTTAATAGAGAAATTAGGTTTGCAGTCTGGTGATATAAAAGTACAAAAGATTAAACGATTACGTTTTTCAGGTACTACGCCAATTGGTATTCATACAGCATATTTGCCTTTAGGAGAGATGAAACCTTTAGCTCCAGAAGATTTGTTAGAGACAAGAAGTCTATACCGATTAATTAAGGCTCAATGGAACTTAAAACCAGTTGAAGCTGTCGAGTCAATCAGTGCTCGGTTACCATCACCTAATGAATGTAGCTTATTAGAAATACCGGCAAATGAAGCATTAATTACCTGTTGTCGCACTACATTTTCGTCGAAATACAAGCAGATGGAATATGTAGAAATGGTTTATCCATCAAGTAGATACAACTACAAGATAAGAATAAACCGAAGTTCATTCCAATCGTAACAAAAACTCTGAATGGAGAATATTATGTTCAAACTCAACTTTTACGGCAAGTTATTAGGTGGTGCAGCATTAGCTTGTAGTCTCTCTACTGGTGCTATGGCGAAGGATTTCAGCGCTGTATATTTTGTTCACGGGACACTAGGTGACAAGTCATTTATGGATTCTGCTCAGCGTGGTATGAATATAGTGAAAGAGGAGCTAGGTGTTAAAACAAAAACCGTTGAAGCAGGTTTAGACAGTACACAGTGGGATATGGCTTTTCGTGACATTGTTGAGTTTGAAGATTATGACGTATATATCGCTGTAACCTATCCAATGGCATCAATAGTTCAAGAATTGGCACAAGAATATCCTGAGAAAAAATTCATTCTAGTTGATGCAGCAGTAAACTATGATGCTTGTTCAAATAAATGTAGCAACGTTTATTCATTACTATTTAAACAGAATGAAGCATCTTATTTGGCTGGAGCATATGCGGCTGAAATGACAAAATCTGGTGTGGGTTTAACTAATAAGGAATCTAAAGTTATCGGGATTGTTGGTGGTCAAGAAGTTCCCGTAATTAAAGATTTTGTTGTTGGCTTTAAGCAAGGCGCAAAAGACATCGATCCTGATACAAAGATCTTGGTTCAGTATGCGAACAGCTGGACTGATCCAGCTAAAGGGAAAGAAATCGCTAAAGCTCTATATGGTCAAGGTGCCGATATTGTCTTCTCCGTTGCTGGTGGTACAGGGCAAGGTGTATTTGAAGCCGCAGCAGAAAGTAGTAAGTACGCAATTGGTGTTGATGCAGATCAGTCACAGTTGCTAAAAGAATCCAACCCTAAGCAAGCAAGTCTCATTCTTACTTCAGTACTGAAAAATGTAGACGCTGGTTTATCTTTTGCTTTAAAGAAAGCATACGAAGGTCAACTTAAATATGGTGTTGCTGAATATGTTGGTGTAAAAGAAGGCTCTGTTGGTTTAGCTAAAAACAGTATTTATAAGCAAGTAACCCCAAACGATATTAAAGTTAAAGTTGATGAAATAGAAAAAAACATTATCAATAATAAAATAAAAATCAATTCTGCATTTAATCATTAAAAACTAAATATATTAATAATATTAACTAATAGCCACAATTTCTGTGGCTATTAGATCGGTGTATCTTATGAGTGATTTTTTAATTGTAGATAACATATCTAAAACGTATGAAAATGGTGTAGTCGCGAACTCAGATATTAGTTTTACTGTGGCACAAGGTGAAATGCATGCTATCTGTGGAGAAAACGGAGCTGGTAAAAGCACACTAATGAAAATGCTTTATGGCATGATAAAACCAAGTGGAGGAAATATATATTACAGGGGTAACAAGCTAGATTTAAGCGGTCCTAAAGAAGCAATTGAATTTGGTATTGGAATGGTACATCAAGAGTTCATGCTAATTCCATCTTTTACAGTTGCAGAAAACATAACCTTAGGAAACGACATTTTAAATGGTAATTTATTAGATAAAGATGCGGCTATCGAAGTAACTAATAAACTTTCAGATAAATATAATTTTCACGTTGATGCTGAAGCTACAATAGAGTCTATCCCCGTAGGAATGAGACAACGTGTTGAAATACTGAAAGCTCTCTATCGTGGGGCTGATTTACTTATTCTTGATGAACCAACAGCAGTACTGACGCCTCAAGAGAGTGAAGAGTTATTTGCTTCGTTAAAACAGCTTACAAGAGAACAAGGTAAGTCGATTATTTTCATCACTCATAAACTAAAAGAGGTGACCTATGCATCTGACAGAATTACTGTTATTCAACATGGTCGGGTAACAGGCAACTTTGAGACCAAAGATGTTACCGAAGAGCAAATCGCGGCAAAAATGGTCGGTCGAGATATCATAACTCAATATGATAAACCTCTAGTTGAACGAGGTGCTAAGGCGCTGGAAATAAGAAACTTAGACTATACGGATTCAGCAGGAATCCCAAGATTGAAAGGTTTAAACCTAAATCTTTACGAAGGTGAGGTATTAGGTATCGCAGGCGTTGAGGGGAATGGGCAAACTGAGCTAACCCAAACAATTTCGGGATTGATTAAAGCAAATTCTGGTTCTATTCAGTTTTATAACCAAGAAGTTTTAGGGCTAACACCAAGACAAGTTCGAGATTTAGGCATCGCACATGTATCAGAAGACCGTAAGGGAGATGGTACTGCAGGAGATGCATCAATTCGGGACAACATCATAATCGATAGATTTCATCACAAAACATTTGGAAAATTTGGTTTACTCAACATGAATTTTATCAAATGTCAAATAGAAGAATTAATCCAAAGATTTGATATTAGATGCCATAGCCAAGAAACCCTCATAGGATCACTGTCTGGTGGCAATATGCAAAAAGTTGTTATAGCTAGAGAGGTTTCTTCTGAACCAAAAATATTAATTGCAGCCCAACCTACACGAGGTGTTGATATTGGAGCTTCTGAGCTTATTAGAAGTGAATTATTAAAGTTGCGATCGAAAAATAAAGCCGTTTTATTATTTTCTGCCGATCTCGATGAAATACTATCTATATCAGACCGAATAGCAGTCGTTTACAAAGGCGAAATTGTTGCTGTTCTTGATAATAAAAATATCGATGAAAAAGATTTAGGGCTTTATATGCTAGGTTTAAAAAAGGACACTTCTAATGAATATTAATTGTTTACTTAAAAACAAAGCGATTAGAGAGTTATCTAGGATATTTACTGTAGTGTTATCGGCGATACTAATTGGATTTATCATTACTCTATTTATTAGTGACGATGCTTTCGGGGCATTTAAAGTGTTATTGACAGGTCCATTTCCTAAAGTTTCACTTGTTGATGGTGCACTATACCTAAGAGGAATGAGTCGTACGGGAGCATGGTTGATTGATTTTACGACGTTGACACTACTTGGACTCTCTGTTTGCTTGGCTTTTAGAGCACAACAGTTCAGTATGGGGGCAGAAGGTCAATTATTTCTTGGTGCTTTGGCATCGGCTTCCATTGCCATTTATATTGATGGTCCAAGTTTTTTCGTTATTCCATTAGCTCTAATTGCAGCAGCAACCGTCGGCTTTCTTTGGGGGATGATTCCTGGATACCTAAAAGCTTACCTAAATGCCAACGAAATCGTTAGCACGTTGATGTTAAATGCTATCGCTGTACAGCTATATAGATATGTACTCGTATATTACATGAACGACCCAAGTGCAGGTTATATAGCATCTCAAACTATACCTGAAGCTGCAAGATTGTCTTATATCTTAGATGGCACACGCTTAACATCAATGTTTTATATCATGGTGGCTGCCGTAGCGTTTGTTATTTTGCTTGTATATCGTTCTAAGTTTGGATACCAACTAAATATCATCGGTATCAATGAGCGTTTCGCCAAGTATGGTGGTATCGCCACCAAGCGTATTATCATGCTTACTTTTGCTGTCAGCGGCGTATTCGCAGGACTAGCAGGAGCTCACATGGCATTGGGTGTCACTAGTCGATTGAACTTATATCTTGCTCCAGGAATTGGCTTTGAAGGTATTGTAGTTGCTTTACTTGCTCGAAATGATCCTCGTCTTATTCCACTTTGCGCGCTGCTTTATAGTTATTTACGTGTAGGTTCTCAAATCATGGAGCGCAGCACAGACGTACCACGAGAAATAGTATTGATTATTCAGGCATTAATTATCCTTTTTGTCATGGTTGAACGTATAAAGCCGTTTGCAATTCGTCTATTAAATAAAATTAAGAGCAATAGTTCTAAAGTGAACTCTCAATATAAAAGTGAAGGGGTTTAATATGTTTAACTTGGCATTTGAAACCATATTCTCGTTTGCATTTTTAGCTGCAACATTAAGAGCTGCGACTCCATTAATTTTAGCTACCATAGGAGGGTTAATAACAGAACTCTGTGGCGTAATTAACATTGCATTAGAGGGGCTGATGCTTATTGCTGCATTTTTTGGAGTATTATTCGGAGCATACTTCATGATGTGGTTTCCCGAGTTTACATGGTTTGCTCCTTGGTTTGGCATGTTTTGTGGGCTGCTTTCTTCAGTGGTTTTATCCTGGGTCTTAGCATTCTTCCACCTTGAATTAGGAGGCAATTTAATTCTATCAGGTATTGGTATTAATGTTTTAGCTGGTGGTGTAACAGTATTCCTTATGTTTATTCTAACTGGGGATAAAGGTTCTACAAGCACATTAATTAGCCCGATACTTCCTTCATTGGAAATTCCGGTAATCAACCATATTCCATTATTAGGAAAATTACTAAATTCCGATACGGGTGAAGGCTATAACATTATTACTTATTTAGCATTTGCTAGCGTAATTGGAGTAAGCGTTATTTTATACAAAACTCGTTTAGGTAAAAACTTACGCGCAGTAGGTGAGAATGAAGAAGCAGCACGTTCAGTGGGAATTGATGTAAAGCGAGTAAAGTATAAAGCCATTCTCTTAAGCGGTTTTTTTGCTGGACTTGGTGGTATTTATCTAAGTATGGGGTATTTATCGTTCTTCCAAGCCAATATGACCAATGGGCGCGGGTTTATCGCTCTTGCGGCTATCTATTTGGGAGCT
>JAAQRG010340046.1:0-30472 GCA_011634625.1 Babylonia areolata
ACCAGCGCCAGACTCAAGACGCTTAAGCGCATCTTTAACGTAAGCTTGAACGTCTTCTTTTAGGATACGGCTCTTACGACCAGTACCTTTAACCTTAGATAGGTTAACACCGAATTCGCGAGCAAGACGACGGACAACTGGAGACGCGTGTGCGTAGTCGTTGTTCTCTTGGAAATCGCTCGCTGCAGGTGCCGCTTCAACTTTTGCTGCTGGAGCAGGAGCCGCTGCAGGTGCTGCAACAGGAGCTGGAGCTGCGCCAGCCACTTCGAATACCATGATTAGAGAGCCAGTCGTTACTTTATCGCCAGCTGCAATCTTGATTTCTTTTACCGTACCAGCGAATGGAGCTGGAACTTCCATTGAAGCTTTGTCACCTTCAACAGTGATTAGAGATTGCTCTTCTTCTACTGTGTCGCCAACTTTAACCATGATCTCAGTAACTTCAACTTCGTCACCGCCGATATCTGGAACATTCACTTCTTTGTCAGCTGCTGCCGCTGGAGCTGCTGGAGCTTCTACTCGGTCCGACGCCTCGGCTGCTGGAGCCGCTGCTGCGCCTGAACCGGCAGTTTCGAATACCATGATTAGAGAACCAGTTGTTACTTTATCACCAGCAGCAACTTTGATCTCTTTTAGAGTACCGGCGAATGGTGCTGGAACTTCCATTGATGCTTTGTCGCCTTCAACCGTTAGAAGAGATTGCTCTTCTTCGATGCTGTCGCCAACTGCAACCATGATTTCAGTAACTTCTACTTCGTCGCCACCGATATCTGGAACGTGAACTTCTTTCAGTTCTGCCGCTGCAGGATCTGCAACTGGTGCTGCTTCAACTGCTGGAGCTGCCGCAGGAGCCGCTTCTGCAGCAGCACCTTCAGCTTCGAAAATCATGATTAGAGAACCAGTCGTAACAGAATCACCTTCCGCTACTTTGATTTCTTTAACGATACCTGCTTGAGACGCTGGAACTTCCATAGAAGCTTTGTCGCCTTCAACAGTGATAAGAGACTGCTCTTCTTCAACCTTGTCGCCAACGCTTACAAGAATCTCAGTAACTTCAACCTCATCCGCACCGATGTCAGGTACATTAATTTCGATTGCCATTGCTTATTTACCTTCTAGTTAAGCGCTGTATTAAGCGTAAAGTGGGTTTGTTTTTTCAGTGTCGATGTTGAACTTAGCAATCGCTTCAACGACGACTGACTTCTCAACATCACCACGTTTCGCTAGTTCAGTAAGAGCTGCAACAACTACGTAGCCCGCGTTAACTTCGAAGTGACGACGTAGGTTCTCACGGCTGTCAGAACGACCGTAACCATCAGTACCAAGTACTTTGTAAGACTCAGAAGGCATGAACGCACGAACTTGCTCAGAGTAGTTCTTCATGTAGTCAGTCGCTGCGATTGCTGGCTCAGTACCCATTACTTGTGCAATGTAAGGTACTTTTGCTTCTGCTTCTGGGTGAAGCATGTTGTAACGCTCTGCGTCTTGACCGTCACGAGTTAGCTCGTTGAACGATGTAACAGAGAACACGTCAGATGCGATGCCGTACTCTTCGCTTAGGATAGTCGCTGCTTTACGTACTTCGTTCATGATAGTACCAGAGCCCATTAGCTGAACTTTAGACTTGTCACCTGCGTAAGACTCAAGCTTGTAGATACCCTTACGGATGCCTTCTTCAGCGCCTTCTGGCATTGCTGGCATTGCGTAGTTTTCGTTCATTACCGTTAGGTAGTAGAACACGTTTTCTTGGTTCTCACCGTACATGCGACGGATACCGTCTTGCATGATTACTGCAACTTCGTAAGCGAATGTTGGGTCGTAAGAGATACAGTTAGGAACTGTATTCGCCATGATGTGTGAGTGACCATCTTCGTGCTGTAGACCTTCACCGTTTAGCGTTGTACGACCTGCAGTAGCACCTAGTAGGAAACCACGAGCTTGTTGGTCACCAGCCATCCACGCCATATCACCTACACGTTGGAAACCAAACATTGAGTAGTAGATGTAGAACGGGATCATTGGTAGATCGTTCGTGCTGTATGACGTTGCTGCTGCAACCCATGAAGCCATTGAACCTAGTTCGTTGATACCTTCTTGTAGAACCTGACCTGAAGTTGCTTCTTTGTAATAAGAAACGATACCTCTATCTTCTGGAGTGTATTCCTGACCGTCTGGATTGTAGATACCAATTTGACGGAATAAACCTTCCATACCGAACGTACGAGCTTCGTCACAGATGATAGGAACGATGTTCTTACCAATGTTCTTGTTCTTAAGCAGGATATTAAGAGTACGAACGTAAGCCATTGTTGTAGAGATATCACGCTTCTGCTCACTTAGTAGCGGAGCGAACTCTTCTAGCTCAGGTGTTTTGAATTCTTGAGTGAACTTAGGTAGACGCTGTGGCGTGTAACCTTTTAGTTCTTTACGACGAGCGTGTAGGTATTCGTACTCCGCTGTACCTTCTTCAAGTTTCAGGTATGGAAGTTCTTTCACTACTTCGTCAGTTAGGATGTCTTGAAGACCTAGACGATCACGTAGGTGTAGTACGTGAGTCATATCCATCTTCTTAACTTGGTGCGCGATGTTCTTACCTTCAGCCGCTTCACCCATACCGTAACCTTTAACAGTCTTCGCTAGGATTACTGTTGGACGACCTTTAGTTTCTGCCGCGTTTTTGTAAGCTGCGTACAGTTTAGAAGACTCGTGACCACCGCGCTTAAGTGCGAAGATTTCGTCATCAGTCATGTCTGCAACTAGTGCTGCAGTCTCTGGGTACTTACCAAAGAAGTGTTCACGTACGTAAGCACCGTCTTTAGATTTAAATGTTTGGTAGTCACCATCTACAGTTTCGTTCATCAACTGTAGAAGCTTGCCTGTTGTATCTTTAGCAAGTAGAGCATCCCAGTTGCTACCCCAGATAACTTTAACAACGTTCCAGCCAGCGCCTTTGAATAGACCTTCTAGCTCTTGGATGATGCTACCGTTACCCATTACAGGACCGTCTAGACGCTGTAGGTTACAGTTGATTAGGAATGTTAGGTTGTCTAGTTTCTCACGCGCAGCGAAAGAAAGTGAACCACGTGATTCTGGCTCATCCATCTCACCGTCGCCTAGGAACGCGTATACGCGCTGTGCAGACGTGTCTTTCAGACCACGACCGTCTAGGTACTTAAGGAAACGCGCTTGGTAGATCGCAGAAATTGGACCAAGACCCATAGATACTGTTGGGAACTGCCAGAACTCAGGCATCAATTTAGGGTGCGGGTATGATGGGATACCTTTACCGTCTACTTCTTGACGGAAGTTGTCTAGCTGCTCTTCAGTTAGACGACCTTCAACGAATGCACGAGCGTAGATGCCCGGAGAGATGTGACCTTGGTAGTAAACTAGATCGCCACCGTCCGTCTCGTTTGGAGCACGGAAGAAGTGGTTGAAACAAACTTCGTAGAACGCCGCTGCTGACTGGTAAGAAGCCATGTGACCACCTAGGTCTAGGTCTTTCTTAGAAGCACGCAATACGATCATGATTGCGTTCCAGCGAATAATCGAACGAATACGACGCTCAAGAGTTACGTCACCAGGGTAAGCTGGTTCTTGTGCTGCTGGAATAGTGTTGATGTAGTTTGTGTTGATGCCAGTTGGCATATCAACGCCGTCTAGACGTGCTTTTTCTAGAACGGTTTCTAGTAGAAACTGTGCACGTTCTACACCTTCTTCACGAACAACTGATTCAAGGGCTTGTAGCCAATCTTGAGTTTCCAGTGCATCTACGTCATGCTTCATGTCAGACATGGCGATCTATCCTTCTGTTGGTTGGATCTACTTATTTAAGTAAGCGGTTCTTGTATTAAGAATCGTTACCTTGCTGAATTCGACGCAGAGAACGCTCTCGTCGAGACTCTTCTCGAGTCAAATCCAACAATGTTTCTTCAATATAAGCTAAATGTGAGTGAGACATTTCACGTGCCTTTTCAGGCTGACCAGAAACAATCGCATCCACGATATTAGCTCTGTGTTTACTTACTTTATCGACCACTTCATCGCGGCGATGTAAGAGCTTTAGATTCTGTAGAACATTTTGCTCAAGCAAAGGCGCAAGGCTGCGAACAATATGAAGCAGGACGACATTGTGTGCCGCTTCGGTCAAAGCAATCAGAAACTGCATCACTGCAGCGGCTTCTGCCTCAACGTTATCGCTTTTTTGCTCTTCGCTAATTTGATTCAAACAAGCTTGAATGCGTGCAAAATCTTCATCGGTACCACGCAAAGCTGCAAAGTACGCTGAAATCCCCTCCATCGCATGGCGCGATTCAAGTAGGTCTAACTGCGTTTCTGAGTGAGTCGACAACAAGTTCAACAACGGATCTGAAAAGCTTTTCCAGATGTTTTCACTAACGAATGTGCCGCCGCCTTGACGACGAGTAAGCAAACGCTTTGCTTCTAAGCGTTGAATGGCTTCACGGACAGATGGACGAGACACATCGAACTGCTTAGCGAGTTCGCGCTCTGGTGGCAACTGCTGCCCCGGAGACAATGTTCCTTCCACAATCAACCTTTCTAGCTCTTGTTCAATAACATCAGAGAGCTTTGGCTGACGAATCCTTTGATAAGCCATAATTTATTGTTCTTCTACTCTTGCAGGTAATTGGTAATACCAATTTTAAGATGGTGCAGAAATTAACATAATTAAAACGCCACTGTCCAGCCAAAAATTGACCTAAATCATAGAATGGACTTACAACCAACACTCTGATAACAATCGACTATTAAAACAGCAATAAAATTGGTCTTACCAATTACATAAACAAAACAGATGGGAGCTCTGCGTGCTAGTAATTTTGATCAACAAAAACAAAAAATGACAAAATTATCCGTACATTTTTTCACCAACCGCTGTTTTGAGCGTTCAAAATGTAGTTAACTTTTAACAAGCATTCATATTTCTCGTATCAAAAAAAGGCATACTTGAGTGTATGCCTTATTTATTTCTGTTTTTTGAATTTACACTTTCGCTACAAGTTAGCGTTGTATTTGTTGCCTGAACTTGACCCAGTCAAAGCTTAGACCAGGATCGGCTTTTCTCAAGGGAGCGATATACTGATGCCCCGTGATTCGGGGTAAGGTGATTTTGGGGTAAGAATGCATGACCGCATGAGCCAAAGCTGTAAGTGATTGATATTGCTCTTCTGTATAAGCCACAAACTCAGTGCCTTCTAACTCAATACCAATCGAATAGTCATTGCAACGTTCACGACCAGCAAAGCTAGATTGCCCTGCATGCCAAGCTCTATCTAAAAACGAAACAAACTGAACAATTTCGCCATTACGCTTTATTAAGCAATGTGCCGAAACGCCCATTTTGTGAATTACTTCAAAAAATGGATGTGCTTTAGGATCGAGATTGCCAGTAAAAAAGTCCTCTATATATGAGCCACCAAACTGCCCTGGCGGCAAACTGATGTTATGAACCACCAGCAGAGAGATGTCATCTTTGTCTGAACGAGCATCAAAGAATGGCGATGGAACATGCTTTGCTTGCGTCAACCAACCATTCTCGATTTTTAGGCACATATCAACCTCTCTACTTTGCAAATTAACTGCTGAAATTATTGACACCGGAGAGTATCATTCGTTGCCATCTCCCTTTCAAGACAAGATTTGCGATGAAGAACACACACAACAGCCAAGAACGCCTAGAATACCTTAAGCAACAGCTTCCATTAGAAATCACTCGCGCCGTAGCCGATAGCCTAAAAGAAGACCTAGGTGGCACATTGGATGCAGACAAAGACGTCACCGCATCGCTTATCCCAGCAGACGCTATTAACACAGCAACCATCATTACTCGTGAACACGGTGTATTTTGTGGTCAAGCATGGGCAGATGAAGTATTTAAACAACTGGGTGGCAAAGTCGCGATCGAATGGCATGTAAAAGATGGCGACAAGGTTGAACCAAACCAAACACTTTGCACACTGACTGGTCCTGCTCGTGATTTGCTCACTGGCGAGCGCAACGCAATGAACTTTATTCAAACCCTTTCAGGTTGCGCGACTATTACCGCTGAGTACGCAGAGAAAATTGCTCACACTGAGTGCCGTCTATTAGATACTCGTAAAACCATTCCGGGCTTACGCAGTGCGCTAAAATACGCAGTAGCCTGTGGCGGTGGTTTCAATCATCGTATCGGTGTATTCGATGCCTACCTTATTAAAGAAAACCACATCATTGCATGTGGCGGGATCACTCAAGCGATTACCACAGCAAAATCGTTGAACCCAGGTAAACCAGTTGAAGTGGAAACGGAAAGCTTGGACGAGCTAAAAGAAGCGATTGAAGCAGGTGCAGATATCATCATGCTCGATAACTTCACCACAGATATGATGCGTGAAGCAGTCGCTATCAATGCAGGACGCGCTGCGTTAGAAAACTCTGGCAACGTGACTCTAGAAACCATCGCTGAATACGCAGAAACGGGCGTAGATTACATCTCGGTGGGCGCTTTAACTAAGCACCTAAAAGCGATGGATCTTTCGATGCGCTTCAAGTAATCCAAACTAAATAAGCAAAAGTAATTCTCGTTAACTCATAGAGTTACTGCCATTAAACACCAATAAAGAGCCGCACGGCTCTTTATTTTTATCCGCATAAAAAATAACACCACTCGCAAAACCTTGCATGCAATATGCAACTTGAGTGTAAAGATTTTTATCTCAGTCGAGAGCTTCTACCTTCCCAGTTTTCTCTTTTCCCTACTCTTTTTACTCTTCTGCCCCATGCATAAGCATTAACTAAATTTATCTTAAGGAAACAAGATGAAAACGAATAAACAGAAGAAGCAGCAGGGTTTTACTCTAATTGAATTGATGATTGTGGTTGCAATTATTGGTATTTTGGCTGCATTTGCAGTACCTGCATATCAAAACTATACAAAAAAAGCGACATTAGCGGAGTTCCCAAAAGCAGCAGCAGCTATGAAGTTAGCAGTTGAATTGTGCGCGCACGAAAATGCTTCAGATGCAGCGACCTTTAAAACAAACTGCCTTTCTGGTAGCAATGGAGTGCCTTCAAAGATTGCTGATTTAAACGATATATCTATTGAAGCTGTCGCTGGTTCCTCTGGCGTAAATGTCATTGCAAAAGCAATTGCAGTGAAAGGACCTATCGCAGCTAATGAACAATACACAATGGCATCAAACTACACTGCAAGTGGTATTGAATGGACTGGCTCTTGTCAGGATTCTGGGGGGAACGCTCAGACTGATTACTGTCCTGAATAATTAATGTTAACCAACCTCTCAACAGTTCTTCGTCAAGCGGGAATACTGACCTTTTCCCAAGAAGAATCGTTACTTGAGCAAGCAAAAGCTTCTGGCATTTCGATGCCGGAGGCTTTACTCAGTTCTGGCTTTTTCCAATCACATGAATTGACTGAGCACCTTAGCTCCATCTTTGGGCTTTCCTGCACATCACTCAGTCAGTATGAGTACTCGTCGCTGTGCCAAAAGCTTGGCTTACGCGATCTGATCACTCGACATAATGCCTTGCCACTCAATCGCACATCTTCCACATTAATACTTGCGGTTGCAGACCCAACTAACTTGCAAGCGGAAGATGACTTTCGTTTTGCTACCGGCTTACAAGTCGAGCTAGTTCTGGCGGATTTTAAAGAACTCACTGCAGCCATTCGTCGTTTATATGGTCGTGCACTCGGTCAAGAAAAGTCCGGTCTTAAAGAAATCAACCAAGATGAACTGGCAGGTCTCGTTGATATTGGTGAGGACGAAATTGAGAACATTGAAGATCTCAGCCAAGATGAATCGCCTGTTAGTCGTTATATTAACCAAATTCTGCTCGATGCCGTTCGTAAAGGGGCTTCTGATATTCACTTCGAGCCCTATGAAAACATGTATCGAGTGCGTTTGCGTTGCGATGGCATCTTGATCGAAATTCAACAGCCTCCGAGCCATTTAAGCCGTCGCCTCTCAGCCCGAATAAAGATCCTATCTAAGCTTGATATCGCTGAGCGCCGTTTACCACAGGATGGTCGTATCAAGCTCAAATTAAACCAAGACACCGCGATTGACATGCGAGTCTCCACGCTGCCAACTCTGTTTGGGGAGAAAATCGTACTGCGTTTGCTCGACAGCAGTTCTGCAGCATTAGATATCAATAAACTCGGATACAGCGATCATCAAAAGCAATTGTATTTAGAAGCACTGCGCCGCCCACAAGGCATGATCCTAATGACGGGACCAACGGGCAGCGGCAAAACGGTTTCTCTTTACACTGGTTTGAGCATCCTCAATAAAACCGAGATCAACATTTCCACCGCTGAAGACCCCGTTGAGATCAACTTACCTGGCATTAACCAAGTTCAAGTTCAACCTAAGATCGGCTTTGGCTTTGCAGAAGCGCTTCGCTCTTTCTTACGTCAAGATCCCGATGTAGTCATGGTGGGTGAGATCCGAGATCTCGACACGGCAGAAATCGCGATCAAAGCGTCACAAACCGGGCACTTAGTCCTTTCTACCCTGCATACCAACTCCGCCGCCGAGACGGTCATTCGCTTATCAAATATGGGGGTAGAAAGCTTTAACCTCGCATCCTCTCTTAGCTTGATCATCGCTCAGCGTTTAGCACGAAAGCTTTGTCCACATTGCAGACAACCTCAAGAACCTAACAGCCAACTTCAACATATTGGAATTACCAGCACTGAAGATATCTTCCAAGCGAATCCTGATGGTTGTAACGAATGCACCCAAGGATACTCTGGCCGCACTGGCATTTACGAAGTGATGAAGTTTGATGAATCCCTATCAAATGCGCTCATCAAAGGCGCTTCAGTACACGAATTAGAAAAGCTAGCGATTGCCAATGGTATGCAGACTCTACAAATGTCCGGCATTGAAAAGCTCAAACAAGGTGTCACCAGCTTTAGTGAGCTGCAACGCGTTCTCTATTTTTAACTTCTCAGATTTTATTAGGCAGTTACTTACACTATGAAAACCATCGCTCCACAACTTAAGAACTACCGTTGGAAAGGCATTAATAGCTCGGGTAAAAAAACCTCTGGTAATGTGCTCGCAATGACAGAAGTCGAGGTAAGAGAGCGCCTTGATGCTCAGCACATCAAGATAAAAAAACTCAAAAAAGGCAGTATTTCTTTTATCACCAAGATAAGTCATCGAGTAAAAGGCAAAGACATTACGGTGTTTACTCGTCAAATCGCCACCATGTTGATGACTGGCGTCCCTATTGTTCAGGCACTCAAGTTAGTTTCAGAGAACCATAAAAAAGCTGAAATGAAATCGATCCTAATGAGTGTGACGCGAGCGGTAGAAGCAGGGACACCGATGTCGAAAGCCATGCGTACCGCTAGCACGCACTTTGATCCACTTTACACCGACTTAATAGCAACAGGTGAGCAGTCCGGTAACTTATCCCAAGTCTTTGAGCGTCTGGCAACCTACCGAGAAAAAAGCGAGCAGTTGTGTGCAAAGGTTATTAAAGCGCTCATTTACCCGGCGATGGTGGTATTAGTAGCACTTGGGGTTTCTTATTTAATGCTGACAAAGGTTATTCCTGAGTTTGAAAAAATGTTTACAGGTTTTGGTGCCGAATTACCCGCCTTCACCCAGATGGTACTCAACCTTTCTGCTTGGACCCAAAATTGGGGTCCCTTCATTGGGCTGAGCTTTGTGAGCTTACTCATTTCTGGCAAAATCATGTCACAACGCTCCGACTCATTTCGTCTTTTGACTGCACGGTCGAGTTTAAGAGTACCTATTTTAGGACCAGTTTTATCCAAAGCTGCCATTGCGAAGTTTAGCCGTACTTTGGCGACCAGTTTTAGCGCAGGTATTCCTATCCTAACCGCCTTGAAAACTACCTCAAAAACCTCTGGTAACATGCACTATCAATTGGCAATCGAAGAGGTATATCGAGATACTGCCGCTGGTATGCCAATGTACATTGCCATGCGTAACTGTAACGTCTTCCCAGAATTGGTATTGCAAATGGTCATGATTGGTGAAGAGTCAGGTCGCTTAGATGACATGCTCAACAAGATAGCCGCTATTTATGAGTTCGAAGTCGATAACACCGTCGACAACCTAAGTAAGATTTTGGAACCGTTGATCATTGTTTTTCTGGGTGTCGTTGTCGGTGGTTTGGTGACAGCAATGTACTTACCAATCTTTAACTTGATGAGCGTATTGGGATAGAATGATCCTTTAGCAAATTAATTCTATCAAAACAGCACCTTGCTCGTTTGATTTACCGCTCAAGAGACTGATATGGAAGTATTCCAGTACTACCCATGGCTATTCGTTGTATTTACCGCTATTTTTGGTTTGATCGTGGGTAGTTTCCTCAACGTAGTTATTTACCGTTTACCTAAGATCATGGAACTAGAATGGCGACGCGAGTGCGCTGAATCATTCCCTGAATACAAGATCGAGCCACCAAAAGAGACATTAACCTTAAGCGTGCCACGTTCATCTTGTCAGCAATGCGGTACACATATCCGCATTAGAGACAATATCCCTGTGATTAGTTGGCTATTACTAAAAGGTAAATGCCACAACTGCCAATCACCTATCAGTGCCCGTTACCCTCTTATCGAACTGCTTACCGCTTTTTGTTCGGGTTTTATCGCTTTTCATTTCGGTTTTAGCTACTTCACTGTGGCGCTGGTTTTCTTTACCTTTGTATTGATTGCTGCCACATTTATCGACCTTGATACCATGTTGCTGCCAGACCAACTCACACTGCCATTGATGTGGGCGGGTATTGCTCTTGCTCTTGCCGGTATCAGCCCTGTGAGTCTTCAAGATTCTATTATTGGAGCAATGGCAGGCTACTTATGTCTTTGGAGTGTTTATTGGTTATTCAAACTCCTCACAGGCAAAGAGGGAATGGGCTATGGCGACTTTAAACTCCTTGCTGCATTAGGAGCTTGGCTGGGCTGGCAATCTCTGCCGATGATCATTTTACTTTCTTCGGTAGTAGGCGTCATTTTTGGTCTTATCCAGCTGCGCTTGCAAAAGCAAGGTATCGAAAAAGCCTTTCCTTTTGGTCCTTACCTTGCAATTGCAGGATGGGTGAGCCTAATTTGGGGCAATCAAATCCTCAACTGGTACTTTACGTCGATTCTAGGAGTGTAAATGGCTTTTGTTATTGGCCTAACCGGCGGTATTGCGAGCGGCAAAACCACCGTGGCAAACCTATTCAAACAGCAGTTCAAAATAGACATCGTTGACGCTGATATTGTGGCTCGTGAAGTCGTAGAGCCAGGCACACCTGGACTTAATGCCATCATTGAGCACTTTGGCACTGATATTGTCCGAGATGATCAAACACTTGATAGAGCCAAATTGAGAGAAAAAATCTTCTCTAACCCAGAAGAGAAAGCATGGGTGAATGGGTTATTGCACCCAATGATTCGCGAAAAGATGATCGAAGACTTGGAGCAAGTCACATCAGACTACGCTCTTTTAGTTGTACCTTTATTGGTAGAAAACAAGCTCGATAGTTTGTGCGAGCGTGTACTTGTTGTTGATGTCGAGCCACAAACCCAGATCTCAAGAACGGTGAAACGCGATAACGTCAGCGAAGAGCAAGCAAAAGCTATCTTGGCATCTCAAGCATCTCGTGAACAACGACTTGCTCTGGCTGATGATGTGGTTAAGAATAATCCAGATGACCCAGATCTTTTGCTTCAAATCACAGATTTACACGAAAAGTACCTAGCCATGTGTAAGAAAAATCTGCGAAAATAGGAATGAAACTCACCAAGGCTAATGTCGATGACCACGCACAAATTTGAACATCCGCTAAATGAAAAAACTCGCATTTATTTAAGAGTTGAGTCTTTGTTGCGTCAGGCTCATCTAGCCTCTGGTTTTGCTGACAATCATCAGTATCAACTGTTCTTCCGTGCACTCTTCGATATGATCGAGATCTTTGAGCAAATTCAACTAAAAAGCGAACTGGCAAAAGATCTTGAAAAGCAACGTTTAGCTTATCGCAATTGGCTTAATGTCGATGGTGTCGATCAGCAAGCCCTTAGCGAACTCTTAAAAGAGATCGACGTGGTCCATAGCCAACTGATGACTGCTGAGCGTTTTGGTCAGGCACTTAAAGAAGATCGCTTCTTAAGTTCAATTCGCCAACGCTTTAACTTACCTGGAGGGTCATGTTGTTTTGATCTTCCTGCGTTGCACTACTGGCTTCATTTACCTATTGAGCGTAAAAAACACGATGCAGAACAGTGGCAAGCGAGTTTAAAACCTTTGTCTGATGCCTTAGCACTCTGGCTCAAGCTGACTCGCGAAACAGGACATTTCAAAGCACAAATCGCTCGCACTGGATTCTTCCAAAGCGATGCAGACGAAGCCAACATCCTGCGTTTACACATTCCAATGGAATACGGTGTCTACCCGATGATCTCGGGTCATAAAAACCGTTTTGCCATCAAATTCATGGCTTTTGAAAGCGGTCAAGCCTGTACTCAAGACGTTGAGTTTGAACTCGCTGTTTGTTGCTAAACGCAACTCGCACTACTATTGCCATAACACCTTTGAACACCGAATAAATAGGACGAATGACGATGTCTAAAATTACAGTCGTTCCATGCCCACAATGTGGTGCCGACGTAGAGTGGGGAGAGCAAAGTCCTCACCGCCCTTTCTGTAGCAAACAGTGCCAAATGATTGATTTTGGCGAATGGGCTGACGAAGAAAATACCATTCCTGGCGCACCAGATATGTCGGACAGTGATGGTTGGTCTGAAGAGCAATACTAAGAAGCTAGAACTCAGAAACGAGAGCACCACGCTTCGAGAATAAAAAGAAGGGTTGATGTGAGAACATCGGCCCTTTTTGTTTTTTATTACGCCGAAAGAGAGATTCCGACAATGCGCATTCGTCGCTTTCGGGAATGACACCGTTTGGGTTCATTTGTTTTTTATTCATCATCCTCAAGGGCGAGAAACAAGTGAACTGGGGATCCCTTTTTTACTCTCTCGCAGGACAAATGCCGCTCACTAACCGAAGCGCTCCACTATATCAGAGCAAGTATTCCTGATTCTCGAAGCATAACGTCCTTTTTCGCGCATAAAAAAACGGAGCCCAAATGGGCTCCGTTTACTATGAGAACGCTAGTTATAGCATTACTTCTTAGCAAGTTTCTCTTTGATACGAGCAGACTTACCAGAACGCTCACGTAGGTAGTACAACTTGGCACGACGTACTGCACCACGGCGTTTAACTTCGATGCTATCAACGATTGGAGAGTGTGTTTGGAACGTACGCTCAACACCTTCACCGTTAGAGATCTTACGTACAGTGAAAGCAGAGTGAAGACCACGGTTACGGATTGCGATTACAACGCCTTCGAAAGCCTGTAGACGCTCACGGTCACCTTCTTTAACTTTAACCTGAACTACAACAGTGTCACCTGGTGCAAATTTAGGTAGGTCTGATTTCATTTGCTCTTCTTCAAGAGCCTTGATGATGTTACTCATTTTTTAAATTCCTAGAATAAACTGATACTAAATAAATTAGGTTACTTTGCACTATGTTCACTAATGAACTCAGCAAGTAATTGTTCCTGTTCGTCAGTCAGAGCTAGGTTTTCCAGGAGCTCTGGTCTTCTAAGCCAAGTTCGGCCCAGCGACTGTTTTAGTCGCCATTGACGAATGTCCTTGTGATTGCCTGACATCAGTACCGCTGGTACTTCTTTGTCATCCAATACTTCTGGACGCGTATAGTGAGGGCAATCTAACAAACCATTTGCAAAAGAATCTTCTTCTGCTGACGCGAAATCCCCTAGTACACCCGGAACAAACCGAGAGACAGAATCGATTAACGTCATGGCAGGTATCTCACCACCCGTCATCACAAAATCTCCAATCGACCATTCTTCGTCGACTTCAGATTGAATGATGCGCTCATCTACCCCTTCGTAACGACCACAAATCAGAAGTAAATTCTCATTCGTTGCCAGTTCTTCAACGCCTTTCTGGTCGAGCTTACGACCTTGAGGAGAAAGGTAAATGACTTTCGTCTTACCCGGTGAGGCTGCTTTCGCGGTATGAATGGCATCGCGCAAAGGCTGAACCATCATTAACATACCAGGACCACCACCGTAAGGTCGGTCATCGACAGTGCGATGTTTGTCATGAGTGAAATCACGAGGATTCCAAGTCTCAATCGACAAAAGACCTTTTTTAACCGCTTGACCTGTTACCCCAAAATCAGTAACAGAACGGAACATTTCAGGAAAAAGGCTAATAACGCCAACCCACATGTTTATCTCGCTCTGTAATTTTGGAGATTAGAATCCAGGATCCCAGTCAACTTCGATCCGTTGAGCTTCGCGATCAACTTTGATGATCACTTGCTCTTCAAGGAACGGGATTAATCGTTCCTTTTGCCCGAAAGCATCTTTTAGATTTGCTTTAACAACCAGAACATCGTTTGAGCCAGTTTCTAGAATGTCAGATACGACACCGAGATCGTAACCTTTAGTGGTTACTACTTGCATCCCAAACAATTCACGCCAGTAGAACTCATCTTCTGACAATTCAGGTAGTACCGCAGGGTCAATAGCAATCTCAAAGTTCGTCAGTAAGTGTGCGTCTTCACGAACTTCCAGACCTTCAAGCTTAGCCACCATACCTTTGTTATGGCGCTTCCAGCTTTCTACTTTGAACTCAACCCACGTACCCTTTTGGTTAATAAACCAAGGGCTGTAATCGAAAATGCTTTCAGCATTGTCTGTGTAGGAAAAAACTTTAAGCCAACCACGAATGCCGTAAGTAGCACCAAACTTGCCTACAACAATCTTTTCGTTGCTCATTGTTTCTTTACCTTTCATCGACATAAGCTAATTTCAACTTCTTAATTTAAGAATTAAGCCGCTTTTTGAGCGTCTTTAACTAGCTTAGCTACGCGGTCAGATAGAGACGCGCCTTGACCAACCCAGTGGTTAACGCGGTCTAGGTCTAGACGTAGACCTTCTTCTTGACCTTGTGCAGTTGGGTTAAAGAAACCAACTTTCTCGATGAAACGGCCAGTTGCAGCATTGCGGCTGTCCGCTACTACGATTTGATAAAATGGACGCTTCTTAGCGCCGTGACGTGCCAAACGAATGGTTACCATGTCGTCCTCTTTGCTTTCTCAAAAATAAAATTAACCCCAACAATCATCCAAAAAACTGAATAATCTGGGGTCTCGTGCCAAAATAAAGCTCCGGAATTTTACTCTTATCCCGGAGCAATGCAAGGGGTTTAGTTACTTTTTCACCAACATAAATTGAAATCCAAGTTTGTGACGTAGCTAACACCCTGAAACTAAAGTCTAGGCAATCGTTTAACGACCAAATGGGTTGAAGCCACCGCCTCCGCCCATGCCACCCATCATGCCTTGCATGTTACGCATCATGCCTTTCATGCCGCCCTTCTGCATTTTCTTCATCATCTTCTGCATTTGGGTGAACTGTTTCAGCAGACGGTTAACGTCTTGAACCTGAACACCAGAACCCGCAGCGATACGTTTCTTGCGCGACCCTTTGATGATTTCTGGGCGTTGACGTTCTTTCATTGTCATTGAGCTGATGATCGCTTCCATTTGCTTGAACATCTTGTCATCAACTTTGTCTTTCACGTCTGATGGTAACTGGGACATGCCTGGAAGCTTGTCTAGCATGCCCATCATGCCACCCATGTTTTGCATTTGACCCAGCTGTTCACGGAAGTCTTCAAGGTCGAAGCCTTTCTTCTCTTTGAACTTCTTCGCTAGCTTCTCTGCTTTGTCTTGGTCAACATTGCGTTGTAGGTCTTCAATCAGTGACAGTACATCACCCATGCCTAGAATACGCGATGCAACACGATCAGGGTGGAATGGTTCTAGTGCGTCGGTTTTCTCACCCACACCGAGGAATTTGATTGGCTTACCCGTAATGTGACGAACTGATAGCGCCGCACCACCACGTGCATCACCATCCACTTTAGTCAGAATCACACCAGTTAGTGGTAGCGCATCACCGAATGCTTTTGCTGTGTTCGCCGCATCTTGACCTGTCATTGCATCAACAACGAACAGTGTTTCAACCGGGTTAATCGCTGAGTGAAGATCTTTAATCTCGCCCATCATTTCTTCATCGATAGCCAAACGACCAGCGGTATCGACAATTAATACGTCGTAGAATTTCTTCTTTGCGTGGTCAATTGCTGCGTTAGCAATATCAAGTGGCTTTTGATCTGGTGAAGATGGGAAGAAATCGACACCGATGTCTGATGCTAGGGTTTCTAGCTGTTTGATCGCCGCAGGACGGTATACGTCGGCAGACACAACCAAAACTTTCTTCTTATCACGCTCTTTTAGAAGCTTAGATAGCTTACCTACCGATGTAGTTTTACCCGCACCTTGTAGACCCGCCATCAAAAGCACTGCTGGCGGCTGCGCTGCTAGGTTCAGTGCTTCATTAGATTCACCCATTACCGCTTCAAGCTCAGCTTGAACGATCTTGATGAACTCTTGACCCGGCGTTAGGGATTTAGAAACTTCTACGCCCACCGCTTTTTCTTTAACGCGGTTTACAAATTCACGTACAACAGGAAGCGCAACGTCCGCTTCCAATAGTGCCATGCGTACTTCACGTAGGGTTTCTTTAATGTTGTCTTCGGTCAGACGACCTTTGCCACTGATATTCTTCAGCGTTTTGGATAATCGATCCGTTAAATTCTCAAACATCTTTGTCTCTTCGCTAAAATGGCGATTAATTAGTGTGAGTATACCTTAGCCAACGTCACAGTCATACCCGAACACAGCTCTTATCCTTAACTTGAGGGCTAACTCGTTAATTTCAATATCTCATCTCTCGTGATTGATGAGGCATAGCCCATAGCCCCAAAGAGTAATGCAAGGTATAATTTTCACCATTGTGCACAATAACTCTTAAGATTCATGGATAGCTTAATTGCCATCGCAGCCGCCATTCTTTACGTTCTGGCAATTGCGACCATCATTCCCGGACTCTCTCAACAGTCAGGAATTAAAGCGAAAACCGTATTTGCCAGCGCGGCATGTGCGTTGGTTTTTCACGCTTGGATTCTGAGTGATCTGATTTTCGACGGTTCAGGGCAAAACCTCAGCATTCTTAATGTCGCCTCTCTTATCAGCTTTATTATCTCACTGGTGATGAGCGTTGCGATGCTGAAGAACCGCTTGTGGTTCCTTCTTCCTGTGGTTTATAGCTTTGCTGCCATCAATTTAACTGCTGCTACTTTCTTACCAAGCACTTTTATTAAGCATTTAGAGAACGACCCTAAGCTACTTATACACATTTCCTTTGCGCTCTTTTCCTACGCAACTTTAACTATCGGTGCCCTATACGCACTGCAACTTGCGTGGCTCGACCACAAACTAAAAGCCAAGAAGTCGTTAGCAATTAATCCGAATTTGCCACCTTTGATGATGGTAGAGCGTCAACTGTTCAAGATTATTTTGATTGGTAACTTGCTCCTAACGGGAACCTTGATTACTGGTTTTGTTTTTGTACAAGACATGTTTGCTCAAGGAAAAGCTCATAAAGGTATCCTTTCTTTCATCGCTTGGGTTGTGTACTCAATTCTACTTTGGGGGCATTACCAGAAAGGCTGGCGAGGCAAGAAAGTGACATGGTTCGCGGTAGCAGGGGCGACCTTGTTAACCTTAGCGTACTTCGGTAGTCGCTTTGTGAAAGAAATCATCTTAAGTTGATGTTCTCCATCTATAAAATGCAATTAATAAGGAGCCTAGGGCTCCTTATCCTTTATATTAAAGGGCAAATAAAATAGAGTAACCCTTATTGCATTGACTTAATGGCCAAGCTCGGTCATAAATTAACCAAACACATACAAGGAACAGCAGCGTTTTGGACGACATATCTACGGGTATCTTATTTGCGCTACTCGCGTGTCTTATCGTCATATCAGGTTACTTCTCCGGTTCAGAAACAGGGATGATGTCTTTGAACCGATACCGCTTAAAGCACTTAGCCAATAATGGGCATAAAGGGGCGAAGCGAGTCGAAAAACTACTAGACCGCCCAGATCGACTGATTGGTCTTATTCTTATCGGTAACAACCTCGTCAATATTCTCGCGTCTGCCATCGCGACCATTTTAGGTATGCGGTTATACGGGGACTTAGGGGTTGCGATTGCCACTGGTGCACTCACCATGGTTGTCCTTGTGTTTGCAGAAGTCACACCGAAGACCATTGCCTCGCTTTACCCTGAGCGCGTCTCTTACGCGAGCAGCATTCTCCTCACCATTCTAATGAAAATTCTGTCACCTCTGGTGAGGTTAGTTAACTTCATTACTAACGGTTTTATCCGTTTGATTGGTGTGAAAGCCGATCACACCACAGAAGATCATCTAAGCTCAGAAGAACTGCGCACCGTCGTTAATGAAGCAGGCGGTCTTATCCCTCGTCGTCACCAAGACATGCTGGTATCGATTCTGGATCTAGAACACGTCACCGTTAACGACATCATGGTGCCACGCAATGAGATCACAGGGATCGACATCAATGATGATTGGAAATCTATCGTCCGTCAGCTGACTCACTCTCCTCATGGTCGCATTGTGTTGTACCGTGATCAGATTGATGAAGTCGTTGGTATGCTGCGCCTACGTGAAGCATACCGATTAATGCTAGAGAAGAATGAATTCAACAAAGAAACACTACTCCGCGCTGCTGATGAGGTGTACTACATCCCAGAAGGTACGCCACTGAATGTGCAGATGTTGAAATTCCAGCGTAACAAGCAGCGTATCGGTTTGATTGTCGATGAGTATGGTGACATTAATGGTCTCGTCACTTTGGAAGATATCTTAGAAGAAATTGTTGGTGAATTTACGACTTCCATTGCACCAAGCTTGTCAGAAGAGATTACTCCTCAAGGTGACGGCAGCTTCCTAATTGAAGGTAGCGCCAACATTCGTGACATCAACAAAGGCTTGAAATGGAAACTACCAACCGATGGTCCACGCACTTTGAACGGTCTGATTCTAGAGCATTTAGAAGACATTCCTGAAAGCCACTTGAGTGTGCAAGTTGCCGGACATCCAATGGAAATTGTCGATATTGAAGAGAACCGCATCAAGCTGGTGAAGGTGTACCCAAAGCTCAAGAAGAGCAGTTAACTTCACCACTTTGAATATTCTAATCAACAAAAAAATAGCCTGACAGTGTCAGGCTATTTTTTTGTTTTCAGAGATCTCAACTCAACGCTAAGTTAGTCGATACGTAACTCTTTCAGCATAGATTCTGGCAGTGCCAAATCATCATTCTTATTGACTGCAACGCCCGCTTCTAGAATGTTTTTCGCGATTTGCTTTGCCTCATCTAAAGAGTGCATTGCAGCTGTACCACATTGGTATTCATTCAGCTCAGGGATCTTGTTTTGACTTTCTACTTTCAATACGTCTTCCATTGCTGCAACCCAAGCATCCGCCACTTGCTGCTCTGAAGGCGTACCAATCAAGCTCATGTAAAAACCGGTACGGCAACCCATTGGTGAGATATCGATGATCTCAACGCTATCACCGTTTAAGTGGTTGCGCATAAAGCCAGCGTACAAATGCTCTAAAGTGTGAATTCCCTTCTCAGAAAGGATGTCTTTGTTCGGTGCAGTAAAACGTAAGTCAAATACTGTGATGGTGTCTCCCTTTGGAGTTTGCATCGTTTTAGCCACACGAACTGCTGGCGCATGCATACGTGTGTGGTCTACGGTAAAACTGTCTAATAAAGGCATTACATCTCTCCTGATTGTAACCTCCAATACTTACACGTATTGGTCATTATTTCTGTTCATTTCCCCTCTGAGTATTAGGGGGAGACTAAAAGAACCAGCTGCTGTTGTCTTCTAATTCCTGACGACATTGCTTCAGCTGCCAGCCATAAGTCTTGGCGGTTTGCTCCACGCGTCTTGCAACTTTAACTAAGCTAGGTTTGCTTTTATAGGTCCCACGCTTATAGCCACCACGTCCTTCATGGTACGCAAGATACTGGTTGTAAGGGTCCCATAACGAAATGCCTAATTGACGACGAGTCTCATGGGTATACCAACCGACAAACATCATTGAATCGTCAAAATTGGTGCGTGAACCACCTTGTCCTGTCGCTTTTTGAAAATCTTCCCAAGCAGGGTCTTGAGCTTGAGCATAACCGTAAGCACTGCTGACACGTCCCCATGGAATAAAACCGAGAATGTAATCTTTTGGCGGTCGAGCATCATGACGAAAGCTACTTTCTTGCTTAATGATCGCCATGGCAACATTTATCGGTGTGCCCCACTCTTCTTCCATGTCTTTGGCATCTTCGTACCAACCGGATTTTTCTCGGAATATTTCACATAGGTTATCTTGTTGCTTTGGGGGCGCAGTTGCACAACCGGCTAACATCACGCTCCCAAGCACAGACACCACTAACGGCTTAATGTCCAATCCCTGCCCTTACTGCTGGTTATTGTTTTAAGTAAGCAAAGTAATCTTCTAGGAAATCATCGAACGATAGAGTATCGCTTTGCTCTGCTTGTTTTTGTTTCTCTACCGATGTTGCAACTTCCGTTTCCATTGCATCGGCTGAATATTGTTCATAGTTGTGTGCTAGGTTTTCTTCGCGGAATTTCATGCCAAGCGCACAACCCACTTTACCTAAACCACCATGCTCTTTTGTCAGCTCAAGCAACTGACCAGAAATGGTTAGCTCTGGCTCATCAATCCAAGACTCAAGTTTGTCACAAACTGCTTGGTACGCATTTCCACCAGCAACCGAGTCCATTTCAACCGCAATCTGACGAAGGTCAGCAAACACACGATGTGCCCAGTCTTGTAGAGACAGGCGCTCACCTTGGCAACCGATTTGTAGCATCAAACCTTTCTCACGACCAGACACAATGACCTTGTTCCAGTTGTCACGCCAGCATTCAAGCTCACAGTTGTCCATTGGGTCAGAATCTGAAAGTGCCGCCCAAGTAAGGAATAGATCAAGGAAGCGAACCTGCTCTTCACTCACACCAACGGCGCTGAACGGGTTCACGTCTAGCGAACGAACTTCAATGTACTCTACACCGCCACGTTTAAGCGCTTCAGAAGGTTTTTCACCACTCTTAGTTACACGTTTAGGACGAATTGGCGCGTACAGTTCGTTTTCAATTTGCAGAATGTTCGAGTTAAGTTGACGGTATTGACCATCCACTTTTACGCCAATCTGAGCAAACTCTTCCGATGGGTGACGAATTGCATCGTCTAGACCATCAAGATACTGCTCGATAGAGTTAAAGCCAATCTTAAGTACGCTTTGTGCGCTGTTGGTGTAACCGAGATCACTTAGGCGCAGCGACGTCGCTTTAGGCAAGTATAGAGTGCCGCCAACTTTCTCAAATGGTAGGTCAGTTTCACGACCTTGAATGAATGAACCACAAAGTGCTGGTGACGCCCCAAAGAAGTACGGAATCATCCAGCCAAAACGGTAGTAGTTACGAATCAGCGCAAAGTACGCAGCAGATTTCGTTTCTTGGCGTGCTTCTTCATCTTGTTCACCATGCAAAGCGTCCCAGAATGATTCAGGAAAAGAGAAGTTAAAATGCACGCCCGAGATAATTTGCATCAGGCTACCGTAGCGGCGTTTTAGACCTTCACGGTAAAGCGTTTTCATTTTAGCTGAGTTCGATGAGCCATATTGTGCCAGCTGAATATCATCCTCCGAGCCCACGTAACATGGCATTGAAAGTGGCCACATTTTCTCTTCACCCATTTTGGTTTGAGTGAAGTGATGGATATCTTTCAACTGCCCCATTAATTCAGGGATCTCGTGCGATACAGGAGTAATGAACTCCAGCAGAGATTCTGAAAAGTCGGTCGTAATCCATTTGTTTGTGAACGCTGAGCCCAAACCCTCGGGATGAGGTGTTGTTGCTAGGTGTCCATCCTGACGATAGCGCAAAGTTTCTCGCTCAACACCGCGTCCAAACTGCTTAAATACTTCTGGGTTTGATGCAACTTGTTTTAGTCGCGCAGCAAAATCAGTCAAAATGAGGTTCGCTTATATTGGGAGCAGGACACTCGCCAAGCGTGGCAAGTGAAAGCTAAGTTATTGATATATAATCCATCTAGATAAATAACCCATCAAAAAGTCATTTATCTAGTTAGAAACGAATAGCGGAGAGTCTCCTCTCCGCTATTAAATGTGTACTCTATCGAATGATTTCAAGCTCTTCCACGTCTTTCCCTAACTTTTCTAGTTGAGGGCGAAGGGATTTCGCGTCCCCGACAACAACTATCTGGTAGTCATTCGGGTCGAACCATTTCTGTGCTAGAGCGTTGAGAGTCTGTTTGTCGACAGTCTCAACAATAGCGTTTCGTTGCTGTAAGTAGTCTTTGTCTAAGTTGTATTTCAAAATATCACTGATGAGTTTGCTTTTCTGTGTAGGCGTCTCATATTTCAGTGCATCTTTTTGACCGACTGCTTGGCGCATAAATTTCAATTCATCTTCAGTCATGCCCGATTGTGAGAACTCATTCAACTCATTCTCCATTTCTACAATAGAGGCAATGGTCGAATCCGCACGCACTTGCGCTGTAAATACAACAGAACCCGTTTCTACATTTCCAGAGAAATAGCCATAGGCACCATAAGTGTAGCCTTTGTCTTCACGAAGGTTTTGGTTGATACGACTGTTAAAGTTACCGGCTAAGTTGAAGTTTGCTAACTGACCCAGATAGAAATCTCCCGTCGCATCATAAGGCATGCCTTGACGGACCATCATGACCACACTTTGCGGAGCTCCTGGCTTATCCACCAAATGAACTTTTTGTGGACCTAGCGGAGCAATGGCTTGAGGTGCATACAAAGGTGCCGCTTCATCTTCCCAATTTGCCCAAAACGACAATTGTTTCTCAACGTCAGCTTTGCTGATATCACCAACCGCAATAATTTGCGCACTTTGAGGTGTGTAGTGCTTCGCATAGAAATCACGCACGTCATCGAGAGTCAGAGCTTGGAGCCCCGCTTTGGTGCCATCTTTTGGACGAGCAAAAATAGAATCTCCGTACAACACTTGACGGCTAGCTTGCGACGCCATCCAACTTGGTTTTTGATGCTCATACACCAAGCCTTCTAACGCTTGCGTCTTAACTCGGTCAAAGTCTTCTTGCTTAAATGCCGGAGACAACAACATCTCTTCGACAATCTTAAGTGTTGGTGCTAGATTTTTCTTCAGGGCGGAAACACTAATGTCTGTTGTGTAACCTGTCGCATCGACAGAAATAACACTACCTAACTTATCAAGTTCAGCTTGAATCTCTTCTACTGAACGTTTGGTTGTTCCTTCTTGCAGCATAGCGGCAGTCAGTTGAGCCAAACCTTCCTTACCAGCTTCAACGAAACGAGTTCCAGCAGGTAAACTAAACTGCATGGTGACGGTTGGTGTTTCACTGCTTACTGTACCCAACAACTCAGAACCATTGTTGAAGTGGATGTCATACAACTTCGGCATGGTTGCCTCAACAGGCTTACCCACTGGAGGTTGAACAGAACGGTCAAAGTTGTCAGTTGCTCGGCGGTAAGCCAATTGATCGTCTGAGATTTTTTCATACTCAGGAAGAGTGCGTTTTGGTGTCACGAATGTCGCTGGTTTCACAGCAA
Source organism: Babylonia areolata (assembly GCA_011634625.1). Classification (NCBI taxonomy): domain Eukaryota; kingdom Metazoa; phylum Mollusca; class Gastropoda; order Neogastropoda; family Buccinidae; genus Babylonia; species Babylonia areolata. The sequence continues at coordinate 23,705 of JAAQRG010340046.1, forward strand.
GCTCTGTTTTACCTTTTGGCACAACACTCAAGGTGACCTTGTTCTTACCTTGAATAAAATCACTGTATGCTTTTTCTACCGACTCAGGCGTTACAGCACGAAGTTGCTCAAGCTGTTCCTCAATCAAATCTGGCTTGCCGAAGAAAGTTTGATTCGACGCTAGCTGTGTCACTTTACCTTTCACACTTTCTAAAGCGAAAATCGCATCGGCTTCAGATTGACCTTTAAGTTGCTCCAAACGATCTTTCGTCACCCCGTCCTTCGCAAACTTACCCAACGATGTCATCAGCTCATCATATAGCTTGGTGAGGTCGCCTTTATCACCAGAATCACCCATCGCGTAGACGTAAAAATTACAAGAAAGCTCAGCACAGTCATGGAAAGAACCTGCATCTACTGCTTTTTGTGTTTTTACTAGGTCTTGGTAAAGCACGCTGTTAGTACCACTACCTAACACGCTTGATAGAGTATCAAGTGACGCTTGAGTGGCTTCGCCATTGTAGGTTGTCGGCCATGCCACCATAACCATTGGTTGCTGGATACGATCTTCTAAGGTGATGAATTTGCTTTCTGCTAGCTTTGCAGGCTGCTTAGGTGCATTTTCCACTTCAGGTCCGCGAGGGATTGAACCAAAGTACTTATTCACCCACGCTAATGTTTGCTCAACATCGATATCACCACCAATGGTTAGTACTGCGTTGTTTGGACCATACCAACGTAGGAAGAAGGCTTTCAGATCGTTCACATCAACGCGGTCAAGATCTTCAACGTAACCGATCGTTTGCCACGAGTATGGATGACCTTCTGGGTACAGCGCTTCTGCCATGCGTTCCCAAATCAAACCATAAGGACGGTTGTCATAACGCTGCGCGCGTTCGTTTTTAACTGTTGAGCGTTGAATTTCAAACTTATGCTGTGAGACGGCATCGAGCAAAAAGCCCATGCGGTCTGACTCAAGCCACAACATTTTTTCTAACTGATTAGCAGGAACAGTTTCAAAGTAGTTCGTGCGGTCACGGTTAGTCGTGCCGTTTAGTGTACCGCCAGCTTCTGTAATGATCTTAAAGTGCTCTTGGTCACCAACGTTCTCAGAACCTTGGAACATCATATGCTCGAAGAAGTGAGCAAAACCAGATTTGCCAATTTCTTCACGTGCCGAACCAACGTGATATGTGACATCAACGTGTACAAGTGGGTCCGACGCTTCAGGTGCCAGAATGACCGTCAAACCATTGTCCAACTGATACTTCTGGTATGGAATTTTCACTTTGCCTTCTTCCGCTTTTGATGACTCTACGAAAGTAACTCCATCAGGCAATGATGATACAGGGGAGTTTGATGCACAGCCCGTGATCACTAATAGTGAACACGCGCTAACCCAAAACATTCTCATGCGCTTTCCTTAAAATAAACCGAGATAGATGGCGGCCAACAAGCTATACCTTGCGGCTTTGCCTAAAAATATAAGAACCAAACACGGCAGAAATTTCATCCTTAACCATCCTGCCGCTAAACATAGCGGGTCGCCAATCACTGGCAACCAACTAAAAAACAATCCCCAATACCCGTATTTGGACAGCCACTTCAATGCGGTATGCCCATGCTTCTCATCCTGAGTTCTATTTGGAATCCACAAACCCAACCAATAGTTGGTGAGACCGCCCAAGGTATTACCAATGGTGGCAACAATAATGATGGAAGAAACCGAGTATTGGTTTAACGATAAGGTGGCAATCAATCCAGCTTCAGAGCCACCTGGCAATAGAGTGGCACTAAGAAAACCAGTAATGAATAGCACCCACAATGCGGAGTCAGAAAACCATAAAGCTAAGTTTTCAAAGGCAGCATTAAATGCCTCTAACATGTCATATCAAGCAAGATCTTGCCTCGCGTCCGCCCCGATTCGACTTGTTTGTGAGCTTCAATAACATCGGTCATCGGATAGACGTGTTGTACTTCAGTTTTTAACAGCCCAACGCCAACCATGTACAACAAAGTGTCAAGTTGTTCACGGTCAGGTTCGACTAACATACCGCTGGCTTCAAAACCAAGTAACTTGGCTTTTTCACAAATCAGTTCTGCAGTAATCGTTGGAACAGTAATGACTCGAGCGTTATCTGTCAGGCATTTGAGTGCGTCTAAAGCGGCATCGCCACCAACAAGATCAATCAAAACATCCACATCTTCAACACGTTCTGACACTGGTGCAAATTGATAGTTCACTGCGTGTGCACCTAAAGTAGCGAGGTAGTCCAAATTTCGTTCACTACAGGTGGTAAACACTTCTGCTTTGGTCGCAACTGCAATTTGCACGGCTAAGTGACCAACACCACCCGCTCCGGCAAGTATCAATACACGGTCACCTTCAGTCACATTAGCTTTACTCAGCGCTTGAGCCGCAGTTTGACCTGCAAGTGGCAATACTGCAGCTGCCTCTAAGGCGACCGAATTGGGAACGTAACTTAATTCAGATTCAGGAACACAAACGTATTGGCTGTAACCGCCTCCTCGAATAGGGAAACCGATAAAGCCAGCTACCTCATCCCCCTCTTGAAAACGAGAGGTATCTTCGCCACATGAAACGACTTTCCCCGAAATATCATAACCGGGTACCCAAGGTAAGTTGTCTTTGTTTTGTGCCGCAGCCCAACCAAGCCCCGCTCGCGTTTTGACATCAATAGGGTTAACGCCAGAGTATGCCACTTTAACTAAGACTTCCCCTGTTTGTGGGGTTGGTGTTGAGGTGGTTTGAATTGCAAGAACTTCTGCGTTGCCGAATTCGGTAATAGCGATCTGTTTGTGTTCCATAACCCATTCCCTGAGAGAAAACAAAAAGGGATGCAAGAGCATCCCTTTGACTATAAACCATTTTGTTTACCGAAGTTAATCGTCAATTTGTAAATTGGTAGATAATTCTATTTCACCAATTTTCCAACAAACAACTCAAGATGGTGTACTACCCCACCAGTGCCAGTAAGATACCAGCGGCAACCGCCGATCCAAGAACACCGGCTACGTTTGGTCCCATTGCGTGCATCAGCAAGAAATTTTGTGGGTTTGCTTCCAAACCGACCTTGTTCACAACACGCGCTGCCATTGGTACTGCAGAAACGCCTGCAGCACCGATAAGTGGGTTGATGTCTTCTTTCGAGAACTTATTGAGAAGCTTCGCCATCAAAACACCTGCCCCAGTACCGATACTGAATGCGACTGCACCGAGTCCCAAGATACCTAGCGTTTCTAGATTCAAGAACTGCTCAGCTTGCAGCTTAGAGCCCACACCAAGACCTAAGAAGATCGTTACGATATTGATCAGCTCGTTCTGAGCGGTTTTCGATAAACGATCCACCACGCCAGCTTCACGCATCAAGTTACCCAGACAGAACATACCAACCAACGGTGTCGCGGAAGGTAAGAACAAAATCGTCATCAGTAACACAGCAAGCGGGAAGATTACTTTCTCCCACTTACCAACGTGACGCAGCTGGGCCATCTTGATCTGGCGTTCTTCCTTCGTGGTTAGGGCTTTCATGATCGGCGGCTGAATGATCGGCACCAGTGCCATGTAGCTGTATGCCGCCACGGCAATCGCACCTAACAGGTCTGGAGAGAGCTTACTCGCTAAGAAGATCGCCGTTGGGCCATCCGCACCACCGATAATCGCGATAGACGACGCATCCGCCATGGAGAACTCCATACCCGGAACATAGTTAAGCAGAATCGCCCCAAACAGCGTCGCGAAAATACCAAACTGCGCCGCAGCACCTAGCCACAAGGTTTTTGGGTTTGCAATCAAAGCACCAAAATCAGTCATCGCCCCCACGCCCATGAAGATCAGCAGCGGGAACACGCCCGATTCGATACCAATGTAATAAACGTAGTAGAGCAAACCACCTGGTTCGGTAAAGCCAGCATTGGGAATGTTCGCTAAAATGGCACCAAAACCAATAGGTAATAACAGTAAGGGTTCAAAGCCTTTTTTGATCGCCAAAAACAGCAAGGTGCAACCAACCAGCATCATACAGATTTGGCCGAACTCAAAGTTAGCGATCCCTGTTTCTGACCATAAGGTCATCAATCCGTCCATGATACTCCCTTACGCCAGACTCAGCAGCGGTGAACCAACAGTAACGGCATCACCTTCTTTCACGTTCAGTTCTTGAACCACCCCACCGCGCGCAGCACGAACTTCAGTTTCCATCTTCATAGCTTCTAGGATGAGTAGAACGTCACCTTCCGCTACTTCAGCACCGGGCTGAACATTCACTTTAAAGATGTTACCAGCAAGAGGTGCAGGAACCGCTTCAGCAGCACTATTAACAGGAGCATTTGGCGCTGCAGGTTGAACCAGTGCGGTTGCCCCACTTGGCGTTACCGATGTTAATTGCCCCTGCGGACCTACTTCAACTTCATAAACTTGCCCATCAACTCGCACGCTGTATGTTTCAACACCACCAGCAGCAGCCTGTGTTACTTGTGCAGCGGCAGGTTTCGCAGCTTCTAACGTTGGTGCTGGCTCAAACGCATCTGGGTTGCCACGGTTTTTCAGGAATTTCAGACCAACTTGAGGGAATAACGCGTAAGTTAATACATCATCGACACGTTCGCTCGCAAGCTTAATGCCTTCAGATTGCGCTTTCTCCATCAAATCAACAGTTAGGGTTTCCATTTCCGCTTCAAGCAAGTCCGCTGGACGACAGGTAATTGCCTCTTTACCATCAAGTACTTTCGCTTGTAATTCAGCATTAACTGGCGCAGGAGCGGCACCGTATTCACCTTTTAAAACACCTGCCGTTTCTTTGGTGATGCTCTTGTAGCGCTCACCTGTCAGAACGTTGATTACCGCTTGAGTACCAACAATCTGAGATGTCGGCGTGACCAGTGGAATAAAGCCAAGATCTTCACGTACACGTGGGATCTCTTCCAATACTTCATCAATTCGGTCCGCAGCGCCTTGCTCTTTTAACTGACCTTCCATGTTGGTCAGCATGCCCCCTGGAACTTGGGCGATTAGAATGCGTGAATCCACACCTTTTAGCTGACCTTCCCACTTCGCGTATTTTTTACGTACTTCACGGAAGTAACCCGCGATAGGCTCGATTTGGTCTAGTTTCAGATTAGTATCTCGCTCAGTGCCTTGCAGCATCGCAACCACGGTCTCAGTAGGCGTATGACCGTATGTACAACTCATCGAAGAAATCGCAGTATCAAGAATATCGATACCCGCTTCTACAGCTTTCACGGCAGTAGCAGTAGATAGACCGGTCGTTGCATGACAGTGAAGCGCTAGTGGCACATCACAAGATGCTTTGATGCGTGTGATCAGCTCTTCCGCTTCATAAGGTTTAAGCAGACCAGACATATCTTTAATACAAAGAGAGTGACAACCTAAGTCTTCAAGACGTTTAGCAAGGTCAACCCATGTGTCTGCGTTATGCACTGGGCTCGTGGTATAAGACAATGTTCCTTGCGCATGTGCACCAACATCAACAGTGGCTTTCACCGCTTTTTGGAAGTTACGTACGTCATTCATTGCATCAAAGATACGGAACACGTCCATACCGTTCGCGTGTGCACGCTCAACAAACTTCTCTACTACGTCATCGGCATAATGGCGGTATCCTAAAAGGTTTTGACCACGCAGTAGCATTTGCATTGGTGTATTTGGCATTGCTTTTTTCAATTCGCGTAGGCGCTCCCATGGGTCTTCACCCAAGAAACGGATACACGCATCAAATGTTGCGCCACCCCAGGTCTCTAACGACCAGTAACCAACCTTATCTAACTCAGCTGCGATAGGCAGCATATCTTCGATACGCATACGCGTAGCAAACAGGGGTTGATGGGCGTCACGAAGGACCACATCAGTGATAGCTAGTGGTTTAGACATGCTCTTAAACTCCTTTTTAATCCTATCTTTCGGCTACTTCGCGACTGAGGCGCGATGTTTATGAATCGCAGCCGAGATCGCCGCCACTACTTGTGGACTAACAGCTGAAGAGGTTGATTGAACGTTGGTATTTGTTTTCGGTGCTGCGATCGGCGCTGGTACTTCTTCTGGCACCAATTTAGACATTAGCCGAACGAGATAAACTAGAATGGTGAGGAAAATAAATACGACCGCCATCCCTGTTAGCATCAGGGTCGCCGCATCTACTAGCAGGCTTCCTATATTCGTCATGTTGCTTCCTTTCTTTGTCATCCTGACAATGCGCAGGACTTTAATAGCGTCAAATCCCGACCAATGGATTATCTCGATTGGTTAAATTTTGTCAATTTTGTTTAAGGAAGCTTTTAAATAATCTCTAACATTGATTATTTATTCACTACTCAGATCACAAATTGCACTAAAATTCACTTCCCTAGTGGGATCGCTCAACATATAACCACACTAAATTAAAGTACTTGCAAAAACTGCGATTGGGATTTCAAAATGAAAAGAGGCTTTAAGAATAAAGTGAAATAAAAACAAAAGGATAGAATGAATTAACACACCAAAAACACGATATCAACAATAATAAAACATTAGTTTTATTATCGATGTTTGGATGGGGTTCTCTACCATCGTAAATCAATCAGGCTCGAGAAAGCGCAAGGTGGAGCTTTAAGATGACTATTTAAGCGAAACAAGCGTATTAGCGAAAATAGCTCAGGATCAGGCGCTTGAAGCAGAATCTAGCGCGAAGAAGCGGTGATAAATACGCAAGAGAGACACAATATCTTAGCCAAGCAGCAGATACAAAAAAGCCTCGCATAAGCGAGGCTTTT
>JAAQRG010340052.1:0-12484 GCA_011634625.1 Babylonia areolata
GATATATTCAAAAAACTCCTCGCTATTCAACCTCTCCCCACTTGAATTAACTAAATGAGACAGCACTTCATAACCGTGAATCTTATAGTTCTTTGGATCTACGATTGGCTGAAGCTTGAACTCAAGGGTGACAAAATTTTGATTATTCCAGAAAACACTAACAATATTATTGTCAATTGATATTTCTTCTATTTTTATAGTCATCTGTTTTTATTCCTTAGGCAAACGTTTTTATAAAATACTAGATGACAGAATCACGTCAAAGAAATTATTTTAAAGATCCCAATAATATCTTTTTAAGATACTTTGTCAGAATTATGACGCCATCTCTATAGCGTCAGTGAAATCTAATTACCCACTAATATATAATACTAATATTTTCATCTAACTCTTAATGGGCATGGTTTTTTATGCGGATTTTAATGGTTGGCTTTATTATTAAATAATAAAGCCAATTGCTTGAAGTGATAAAAGTGTCAATAAGTGAGCTTTTAACGAAAGTTTAAAAGGGAGGGAATAGGCGGTGAACTATCTCATTGATAGAAGATCGCTAGCCATATTGTCTCTTGCTCTGGGTCGGTCCAACTTACTCGATGCTTCGTGTGCGCTGGAATGTTGACGTGATCGCCCGCTTCCAAACGCTTCTTCGTGCCGTCCTCATAAGTCAGTTCGCCTACGCCTTTTAGCACCAATACCCACTCATGGTCTTCTTGATCGTACCATTCGCCTTCTGGCGTCGTTTGCCCCTTCTTCGATACAATACGCTCGATTCGGAGCTGTCTGTGTGTGAGTAAATCTTCAAATACCTCTTCACTCAAATCACAAGGTAGGTCTTTTAAAAGGTTCATAATGTTTCCTAAATAACGATCAGGCCAAATGGCGAGAGCAATTGTTCTTGTTGCCAGTCGCAAATCTTAACACCGTATAAAGAGACGCGGCGGATGTCCAAACCCTCTAAATCAACATGGGTCAGGTCGCTTTCTTCTATATTAAAGCTGCCCCATTGTTCAGGGCTGAATTCTCCACGTGATAGATCCGCACCTTTAAAGCTTGCACCCATCAAGTTGGCACCATTCCATCGGTTCTCAAATAGATCGCATTTCTCTAGCAGTGCGCGCTCAAAATTAGTGTAAGCCAAGTTGCAACCCGTAATGTAGGCGATACAAAAGAACACAGTATTGCTGACGCGATTAGCGAAATTAGCACTTTGAAAGTTTGCACCCTTCAAATCGCATTTACGTAACTCAATGCCGACGCAGTCTGCGCCATTAAACTGAGACATCGCTAACATGCAGTTGCTAAAACTGGCATCTTTAAGTTTGGCATAGCGAAAGGTACAGCCTTCAATGTCGCTTGGTTGGATAAAGCGGCAATCAATAAACTTCACATCACTGAGATCGGCGTGGTCAAAGTTGCATTGATAAAAGTGGCAATTTTGAAAAGTGGTGTTTTGCAAATCGTGATGCGAAAAGTCTTCTTGTTCGAAAGTGAGATCGGTCTTAATCATGGCTTTTTATCTTTTCCTTACTTGGTTAGATGCAGACTATCACTCTAAGTAACTGATTTTCCAGAAATATAACTTCTTGTATTTCAGTGGTTTACAGACCCCGAAAATCGCCAATTTAAGCGGTCAAACGGGCTGTTTAAAGTCGATGTTTTGTAAAAATAATCCGAGCATATCGAGAAAAAAGTTTTGTTGAGCACAGAGGCTTACAGAAGAATTGAAATGAGAACTGCGACGTACTCTTCTCACACGCACAGTTTGCATTACAGAATTGTATCCGATTTGCATAATTTGTTGATCAAATTGGCGTTTTTGTATACGGAAAAGCTATATTTTTCACAAATTGATTTCCATCAAAATAGTAGGGTTTCTATATGCTATTTTGCGCGCAGCTCAAGAAAATAGTGATACTCGCGTGCTTCAAGGTTTTGGATTGATAACAGAACCGTCCGAAAAGGAAGAGCATAGCGGAGTACAAAAGAAACAAAGCCCTACAAAAGGAAATAACAATGAAAAAAACAATCTGCAGTTTAGCAGTGGTTGCTGCGTTAGTGTCTCCAAGTGTTTTTGCTCACAGTGAAGGTGACTTCATTCTACGTGTTGGTGCGGCATCGGTTGTACCAAACGACAGCAGTGACAAGATTCTAGGTTCTCAAGAAGAGTTAAAAGTAGATTCAAACACTCAACTGGGTTTGACGTTTGGTTACATGTTTACTGACAACATCAGCCTGGAGATTCTAGCGGCAACACCATTTAGTCACGATATCTCGACTGATCTTCTTGGTCTTGGTGATATCGCAGATACTAAACACCTACCACCAACAGTGATGCTGCAATACTACTTTGGTGATTCGCAAAGCAAGTTCCGCCCATACGTAGGTGCGGGTTTAAACTACACCATGTTCTTTGATGAGGGCTTTAACGGTAAAGCCAAAGATGTAGGTCTTACTGATCTAAAATTGGATGACTCATTTGGCCTGGCTGCCAATGTAGGTGTCGATTACATGATCAATGAAAGCTGGTTCCTAAACGCATCCGCTTGGTATGCAAATATCGAGACCGAAGCGACTTATAAATTTAATGGCGCAGCACAAAAGACTGACGTAAAGATCAACCCTTGGGTATTCATGATCAGCGGTGGTTACAAGTTCTAAGAAAAAGCAGTAGCAAAAGAACAATAAGATTATTGGCATGACTTTTAGGGGCAGTTGCGGGGATTGCCCCTCTTTTTTATCTATTCTTTCTGGTTTTCTTTGCCTTCCCTATACCTCTTCTCTCTCCCCATATGACTAAGATAGTGGTGCACTACTTTGGTATTTGTAAACACGTGACCAAAAAGATGAATTTTCTGTTAATTCTCGGTTGCTGAGAAAAGTGCAAAATTACCATAGCTAGGTTTTGAAATTGTTCTGATAAATTCGATTGGAAGTGTTCGGTTAATTATTAATCGAACGCTGAAATAAAAATTACAAAATGAAGCTAAGGACTGGCTGACTAAGGAAAATTGCTCATGAAGTGCGAAATTTTCACACGAGTATTTTCCGGTTTTGCTGTCTTTAGCTGAGAAAAATGTCTTTATTTTTCAATCGATAGACAGGAAGAACCTATAATGAAAGGAACCACACTCATTGCAGTATTTGCTTCGGCAGTCTCGCTGTTCTCATACAGTGAGAAAATAAGTGCGGCAGAGAAATTTATTACTATCGGCACCGGTGGTCAAACGGGCGTTTATTACGTTGCTGGACAGTCGATCTGTCGTTTCGTAAACCGTGGCGCAGCAGAACACAGCATTAAGTGTAATGCTCCGGCCAGTGGGGGTGGCGTGGCAAACGTAAATGGTTTGCGCAGTGGTGAATACAACTTCGGTATCATGCAGTCAGACCATCAATACAAAGCCTTAGAAGGCGTGGCTCCTTTCCAAAATAACCAACCAATGACGGATATTCGTGCCGTTTTCTCCCTACAAAGTGAAGTGTTCACGATTCTTGCGCGCAAAGACGCGGGCATCACCAGTTTCGACGATTTGAAAGGCAAGCGCGTCAACATCGGTAACCCTGGTTCTGGTCAACGCGATACGTTTGAACAAGTGATGCAAGCAAAAGGCTGGTCGCAAGATGTGTTCAGTTTGGTATCGGATCTGAAGCCAGCAGAACAAGCTTCCGCAATGAGTGACAATAACATCGATGCAATGAGCTACTTCGTCGGTCACCCAAACGGCGCGATTCAGGAAGCATCAACCACCACCGATGCTGTGCTAGTACCAGTGACTGGTCCTGAAATCGACAAGCTACTTGCTGAGCGTGCGTACTTCACCAAAGCAACTATTCCGGGCGGAATGTACCGTGGCAACCCGAACGATACTCAATCTATCGGCGGTAAAGCGGTACTTTCAACCATAGCAGAGACGGACCCTGAGTTAGTGTATCAACTGACGAAATCTGTGTTCGATAACCTAGACCGCTTCAAACGCCTGCACCCAGCATTTAAAGACCTGAAAGAATCAGAAATGATTGAGGTGGGTCTGTCTGCGCCACTGCATGAAGGTGCGGTTCGCTACTACAAAGAGCGCGGCTGGTTGTAACTCTTAACACCTTCGATTTTTAGCAAGCGCTGCGATGGATTCTCAGCGCTTGCTTCTCTGTTGTTTGTGAGAAAATTATGGATAAGACGATCTCCACGTCCCATGCTGACATGCATCCGAATGAGCTGTCGGCAGAAGAACTGATTGCCCAAGATGTGGGTGCTCGCCTGCCAATCGGAATCATGGAAAAGCTGATTGCGGGTTTGGCGTTACTGTGGTCTTTGTTTCAACTTTGGATAGCGTCTCCGCTCCCATTTATTGTCGGTTTCGGTGTGATGAACGACACCGAAACGCGCGCCATTCACCTTGGCTTTGCCCTGTTGCTTGCCTTCCTCGTTTTCCCCGCTTTTAAGCGTTCTCCACGCGATCGTGTTCCTGTCTTCGACATCATGTTGGGTTTGATTGCTTGTGCCTCTTCGCTGTACTTATTTGTTATGTACGAAGCACTAGCACAACGTCCGGGCAGCTTAACCACTGAAGACTTTATTACCGCATTGATCGGCTTGCCTTTGCTTTTAGAAGCCGCGCGTCGAGTGCTTGGTCCTGCTTTGCCGGTGATTGCGTTGGTGTTTATCGGCTACAGCTTAGCTGGTCCGTATATGCCGGGTTTATTGTCCCATCGCGGTGTTCAGTTGGATGCGCTGGCTAACCACCAGTGGATCACCACGGAAGGTGTGTTTGGTATTGCGCTTGGCGTATCGACCAGCTTTGTCTTCTTGTTTGTTCTGTTTGGTGCGTTATTGGAACGCGCTGGAGCAGGGCACTACTTCATTCAATTGGCATTTAGCATGTTGGGGCACCTGCGTGGTGGTCCTGCAAAAGCAGCCGTCGTTGCTTCGGGCTTAACGGGTTTGATTTCGGGATCGTCGATCGCCAACGTGGTAACCACGGGGACGTTCACTATTCCTATGATGCGCAAAGTTGGCTTCTCTCCTGAGAAAGCGGGAGCAGTCGAAGTGGCATCATCGGTGAACGGGCAAATCATGCCTCCTGTTATGGGAGCCGCAGCGTTTTTGATGGTGGAATACGTCGGCATTCCTTATGTTGAGATCATCAAACATGCCTTCTTACCTGCCGCAATTTCTTACATCGCACTGCTTTATATTGTCCATCTAGAAGCGCTCAAGTTGGGCATGCAGCCAATTGATGCCGCACGCTCAAAACCTTGGCTAGCGAGACTCACGGGATTTGCATTTGGCGCGGCGTTGATTTCTGGATTGTCGATGGCGGTCTACTACGGTTTAGGATGGTTGAAGCCAGTATTGGGTGACTTTGTATTACCTGGGATGGCGTTAATTCTGGCTACGGTTTACTTGGCACTGCTAAAAGTCGCCGCAAGTAATGAGCCGCTACCAGAAGAAGACCCAGATGCTCCACTAGAACAGTTACCAAATACACGCGCAGTCTTACTCTCTGGCTTGCATTACCTACTGCCTGTGGTGGTTTTGGTGTGGTGTTTGATGGTCGAGCGTCTGTCTCCGGGGTTGTCTGCTTTTTGGGGTAGTGTGATTCTGGTGGTGATCGTTTTGACTCAGCGTCCTCTTTTGAGTTGGATGCGTAAAGATGGCAAACACGATTATGGCAACTTCAAAGACGGCTGTATCGACTTGCGTGAAGGCTTGATTGCTGGTGCGCGCAATATGATCGGCATTGGCATCGCGACCGCCACCGCAGGCGTAATTGTTGGTGCGGTATCGCAAACGGGGGTTGGCTTAGTATTGGCTGATTTGGTTGAGATGCTGTCTATGGGTAACTTGCTGTTAATGCTGATGCTCACGGCGGTATTGAGCCTGATTCTAGGCATGGGCTTGCCAACGACGGCGAACTACATCGTGGTATCGAGCTTGTTGGCGCCTGTTATCGTTACGCTGGGTCAACAACACGGCTTGATAGTGCCGTTGATTGCGGTGCACTTGTTCGTGTTCTACTTCGGCATCATGGCGGACGTAACACCGCCAGTAGGTCTGGCGTCTTTTGCTGCAGCTGCGGTGTCGAAAGGCGATCCGATCAAGACGGGCTTAACCGCGTTTTACTACAGTTTGAGAACCGCGGCTTTGCCGTTCTTGTTTATCTTCAATACGGATTTGTTGTTGATTGACGTGGATTGGGCGCACGGTATCGCCATCTTTGTTATCTCTACTATTGCGATGTTGATATTCGCTGCTGCGACGCAAGGTTGGTTCCTGACTCGTAATCGTTGGTACGAAGGCGTGTTGTTGTTGCTCGTAGCATTTACCTTGTTCCGTCCAGGGTTCTGGATCGACATGGTGGTGGATCCGTACCAATCGAGCAATCCTGCCCAACTGGCACAAACGCTTGAACCGCTTGAAGAGGGCGGTGTACTCAGAATGCGAATCAGCGGTGAAGATGCGGTAGGTAAGATGCGTGAATTCTCGGTGCTGCTTTCGGTTCCTGAAGGGGAAACCGGACAAGATAAGCTGGATGCACTTGGCATAGCGACTTATCAGCAAGATGAACAAACTCTGATTGATATCGTTAGTTTTGCTAGCCCAGCAGAGGCGGCAGGATTGCAGTTCGACCAACAGATTGTCGATGTGCGTGTGCCAGTTGAGCGTTATCGCAAAGAGTGGATGTGGATTCCAGCAATGTTCTTGTTTGGTGTTGTGATTTGGCTACAACGTCGACGTGTGGCAATGCAGAACGACACAGCATGTTGATAGTTAAAGAAAAATAACCTAACAGCCCCGTTGGAGCCAAGACTGACGGGGCTTTTTTCTGTCTGAAACATTCATCATTTCTATTTTCAATGTCGCGGAATTATTAGCGCATTCTATACTTTATGTTTGATTACTTTGCGCATCATTTGAACAAATGATCAACGCTCAAAATCGGATCTTAACCTTTCAGATCATCTTGTTGTTCGAAAGCGGAAAAATCCTACACTGATCACATAATTGAACACTTGGACAATATAAATGAGCGACGATATCGCGAAGAAATCCTCTTCGAAATCTAAAATGACCAAAATCCTTTTCCTACTCGTTTGTGCAATCGCCTTTGGTGCGATGTACTGGTCTTGGCAATATTCCGACAGTCACCCGAGTACGGAAGATGCGTATGTAAGAGCTAAAATCCTATCTGTCGCTCCACAGGTTCAGGGTCAGGTGGTATCAGTAGAAGCGAAAGATTTCCAAGTCATCAACAAAGGTGACTTACTGCTTAAGATTGATTCTCGCCCTTACTTATTGGCAGTGAAACAAGCGAAAGCCGCTTATCAGTTGGCCGTTCAACAACACGATGTGGCAGACAAACAAGTGACCGAAGCCGTGGCTGGTTTGGATGCTGCGCGTTCTAACTTGACTGAAGCGCAAGTGGAGTACAAACGTACCGATTCTCTTGTGAAACGTAAGTTAGCGTCTGACCAAGACCTTGATACGGCGAAAAACAAACTCGCTAACGCGCAAGCTGGTCTAGAGCAAGCGCGGGCAACAGTTGAAAAAGCAATCGCAAACCGTGGTGAAGAAGGTGCAGAGGCGGCGGTTGTTCAACAAGCAGCAGCGCAACTTGCACAAGCTGAATTGAACCTGAGCTACACCGACATCACTTCTCCAGTCGATGGCATTGCAGGTGAAATCAACACTCATACGGGTTCGGTAGTAAGCATCGGTCAAACACTATTCCCTGTGATCATCAAAGACAGCTACTGGGTGCGCGCGAATTTCAAAGAGACTGACTTAACTCACATCAAAGCAGGTATGCACGCTGAAGTCGTGATCGACATGTACCCAGACGTGGTTTGGGATGCAAAAGTGGAGCAGTTATCGCCTGCAAGTGGTACCTCTTTCTCACTGATGCCACCAGAAAACGCAACCGGAAACTGGGTAAAAATCAAACAACGCTTCCCTGTGCGTTTAACTTTAGAGGTACCTGAAGGTGCGCCACAGTTGCGTGTGGGTGCGAGTTCTGAAGTCACTGTTGATCTAAAAAGTAACGCACAATGAGTAACGAAATTACGGCAGATAAACGGGGTATCGCCACCGCCGCCGTGATGCTTTCTGCCATCATGGTGCTGATAGATATGACCGTTGCCAACGTGTCGCTTTCGCACATGATGGGCGCACTAGGCGCAACGGCAGACCAAATCACTTGGGTGTTGACTGGCTACAGCATGGCAGAAGCGATCTTCATTCCGATGACCAGTTTTTGGGTATCGCGCTTTGGTGAACGCAAAGTCATGCTGGTGGCGGTGATTGGTTTTGTCATTGCGAGTGCCTTCTGTGGACAAGCCAGCTCGCTCGAAGAGATGGTGGTATTTCGTATCATTCAAGGTGCGTTTGGTGCTTCGGTTATTCCATTGGCGCAATCCACATTGGTTCAGATTTACCCTTCTGAGCAAAAAGGCAAGGCGATGGCGATCTTCTCTATCGGTATCTTGCTGGGTCCTATCTTAGGTCCGGTGGTGGGCGGTGTGATTACCGATAACATCAACTGGCGTTGGATTTTCTACGTTAACTTACCATTTGGTTTGGTGTGTACCGCGCTGATCTATCGCTACATCCACATCAGCAACAAGTCGAAACCAAACTTCGACTGGTGGATCATTGGCTATATGGCGCTCGGTGTAGGTGCGTTGCAGTTCGTGCTCGATAAAGGGAACGATGAAGACTGGTTTAACTCACGCATCATTCAAACCGCTGCACTGCTAGCGATAATGGGCTTAGTCATGTGGATCTACCGCAGCTGGAAGACTAAGAGTCCAATAGCGCCGCTGTGGCTCCTCAAAGACAGAAACCTCATGGTCTCGTCTTTGATGATAGCGGTCGTTTCGATGGCGATGTTTGGCTTGACCACTCAACAGCCTATGCTGCTTGAGAGTTTGTTGAACTATCCAGTATCGACCACAGGTATGTTGATGGCACCACGAGGGTTAGCGTCCGCCTGTATGTTAATTTTGGTCATCATCATCAACCCGCAATTTGATCCAAGGTTGAAGATTGTATTTGGTTTAACCTGTATTGGTATTGGCAGTTATTTTATGACCCTATACTCGACAGAAATTGACACTTTCTGGATCGTGATGCCAAGTATGATTCAAGGTATGGGCTTAGGTTTGACTTTCTCGACTTTGTCGACGCTGGCTTACATGACGCTACCAAAAGAACAGTCAGTAGCAGGGGCAAGTATTTTTAACTTGTTCCGAACCATTGGTAGCTCATTTGGTATTTCTATCGCTACCACATACCAGTACCGTGATGGACAACAGCAATGGCACGCTTTGGGTGAAGGTTTCAATCCTTACAATCCTGTGTTGCATGATTGGGCTGCTAAGCAAGGATTGTCGATTACTGATCCTGCTGCATTGGAGCAGTACCAAAGCATGCTCCATCAGCAATCGCAAATGGTCGCGTTTGTGCACACCTTCCAGTTGGTCGGAGTGATGTTCGTGATCATGATGCCGATGCTGGTATTTATCCGTTCAAAGTAAACCTCTAAACATAAACTAAAGCGCCCTTAACTCAGCCAGTTAAGGGCGCTTTTTTACATCTGATTCTTAGGGGCTTAGGAGTTGATATCGGACAATCAACCGAAGGTGACTTCACTGAAATGCGGATTGTCTTTGAGTGCTTTCATCGCGACTAACTGTTCGGTTGGAAACGAAATGCGTTCACCTTCAATATCCAAAAATAAGCATTCTTGGCGTTCCATATCGTAACCAGTATCGAACGCGCTACCTTGGTGCTTCTCACCGTTCTTGAGCGTAATTTCTACGGGTAGCTTAAACATACAGGCGATTTCAATAAAATCGTATTGGCTGCAGGTCACCATAATTTTTCTCCTTTGCTGTTCTTTATCAAGACCGACTAAGAACAGGAATCCTTCTCTGAAACCTAATCTTCATCTTACGCCCTATTTTGGTCATGAAAAAGACACACAAGCAGGCTTAACTAAAACCATAGTTTAGTGAACAAGACGTAGATAGGACATGTCTGAAACGACACTTAAAAACACGTACTTGGCTCGTGAGCGCGCAACGCAATCACTGATTACTCCTCATACTTACTACGCGCAGTTGGCGCATCGCATCAACCACTCAGCTCAATTTGAAAATGGACGCGTCAAAGATAAGATGCCAAACGTGCCAAGCCCTCAGTCATTTTGGCAAGTGTGTTGGGCTTACATGGGCGGGCGTTCGCCGCTCAGTCCTGATAAGCAACTGCCTTATTCAGTGATAGAGCCCACGCGGTTTTTAGAGCGAAAACAAGCGATGCGAGTCACTTGGCTGGGGCATTCCACTTTGATGATTGAGACCGATGGTGTGCGCATCCTGACTGACCCTGTGTTCGACTACGCGTCGCCGTTGATTGCGAAGGCGTGGTTTGAGCGCAATATTCCCAATACATCAGTTCGCGACAGCTTGCCGATTCCTGATGTCATCCTGATCTCTCATGATCATTACGATCATCTCGAAGCGTCGACTATACGTTATTACTCTGATAGATCTGTAACATTTTACGTGCCACTAGGTGTCGGTAAGCATTTGATTCGTTGGGGCGTTAGACCGGATAACGTAGTGGAATTCGATTGGTGGGAGAGCGTTCAGTACGCCAACGTCGAGTTGATTTGCACGCCCGCTAACCATAATTCAGGTAGAACTTATCTGGATAAGAATGCCACTTTGTGGGCGTCTTGGGTGGTGAAAGGACAACAAGAGACGCTTTATTTCAGCGGGGACACTGCTTACGACAATCACTTTGTACAAATCGCTCAGCGCTGCGGACCGATAGACATTGCTTGTCTGGAAGTCGCGGCAGATGTGAAAGGCAATCAAGGTTATCCGGTAGAGAATTGGGGGCACATGCAAGCCCATCACACAGTGCAAGCTTTTAAAGATCTGCAAGCAAAGAAGCTGTTGCCTGTACACTGGGCAACGTATGAGTTGTTTACTCATAAATGGGATGAGCCGATTGAGGATTTGATAGCACATTGCCAAGTGGATCACATTGAGTTACTTACCCCTATGGCAGGCGAGAGTTTTTATGTCGCGCAACAATATAAAAACAACGCATGGTGGCAGGTGGAAAAATTATGTGAGCAAGCTAGAAAAATAAGGGTATAATATGACGACGCTTCAATAATATCTCTACCAATTTAACCAACTTTCTTGGTCCTTATAACAAGCTTTTTACTGGTCATCGAATCAATAAATTACCAGCAAGTCACCGTTTTTCTGTGATCTCTCACGTGACTAATTTTCTAAGTGCAACTTTTTGATACTCACCACCTAAAAATTTAATCTTTAAAAAGAAAACTTTTACTAAAAAACTAGGTGAACTTAATTTTACGCATCAAAGCAATTATACTCATCGCATACTGATAAGGCTTGCAATAACTGGTTAAAGCTTAATCTTGGCGGGTAAAAATTGATCGGTTAATGCTTGGTAAAAAGTCTCATCATTGAAACATATTTAATAGATAGAAATTGCTGGAAATATTTGGAACCGGCATCACAAGAGTAGGGATTTCTTGAATATATCATCAGGGATGCTGACAAAAATAAAATAGGCATTGTTCGATGAATAATTCTGCAACGTATTTACTTGCTGCTTTGCGAGAAAAAATTAAAGAGAAGGGTATTTGTTATTCTGACCTCTCTATTGGAATGGGAATTCCTCTATCAACGATTAAAAGGCAGTTGCATAACACGTCTTTAGGGTTGGATAAAATACTCTCGTATGCCACTCATTTAGATACCGACTTAGTCGAATTGTCCATGCGTGGTAAACAGCTGCAACAAGAAAACGAGCAATTTATCACCGACACTAACAGCGAAATATTTCACCAGTATCCGTACCTATTTGATTTTTTGTATTTATTACGTCGGAAGGAATGGTCTCCGCAAGATATTGCGAGCAAATACCAATTGACCCATACCTCGATCACGCTTTATTTCCGTGCGTTGGAAATGATGGATTACATCGAGCTAAAAGGTGATGACCAATACCGTTTTAAAGACCAAGGTCGTTTTATTTTCGAAGAAGGTTCTAAGCTCGATACTTTGTTTGCTAAGCGCTTTCGAGATGAAGTGTTTAGCCATGATGTGCGACCACCGATTTGCATGGGACGCATTGCTATCACTGAAGAACAGGAAGAGAAACTGGCGAACGAGGTGTACAACAAACTGATAGAATTTGATGTGCAAAACAAGAGCGGAGAAGGCAGTAAGCGACTCCGAAACGTCTTGATGACTTACACTCCGGGCAATCAGATATTCCTTTCGGATACGATTCCGAATATTGACGGTGAATTATTAAAAGCCATCTCAATGGCGAATGAAAAATAGTGACTATTTAATCATAAAATAAAGAATTTATATTAAGTGGATGTGTTTGATAATGAATGCATCAAAGACCCACTATTATCCAAAATTAATGACCTGT
>JAAQRG010340106.1:0-33310 GCA_011634625.1 Babylonia areolata
AATCTTGAAGCGAAGTATACCTCTTCACAAACAAAAAAGGGTCGACACAAAGTCGACCCTTTCAAACAATAATCGCTAAAGTTACAAACCAGCGGCTGCAAATACTTGATTAACGATTTCTTGTGCTTCAGCTTCAATTTGTTTTAGGTGCTCTTCACCCTTGAAGCTTTCACAGTAAATTTTGTAGATGTCTTCAGTGCCTGATGGACGAGCTGCGAACCAACCATTAGCGGTCGTGACTTTAAGACCACCAATTGCAGCACCGTTACCAGGAGCGTGCGTTAGACGAGCAGTGATTGCATCACCTGCTAGTGTTTCAGCCGCTACCATTTCAGGTGAAAGCTTCTTCAGTACGTCTTTTTGCGGACCATTCGCTACAGCTTGAATACGGTTGTACTTAGACTCACCATGCTTCGCAGCTAGCTCCTCATAGTAATCTTGCGGGTTCTTACCCGTTACCGCAGTGATCTCTGCCGCTAGAAGACATAACAAGATGCCATCTTTGTCTGTTGACCAAGGCGTACCATCTTTACGAAGGAAAGACGCACCAGCACTTTCTTCACCGCCGAAGCCGAACTTACCAGTGTATAGACCATCAACAAACCATTTGAAACCGACTGGTACTTCGCACAGTTCACGACCTAAATCAGCCACAACACGGTCAATAAGAGCACTTGATACTAGCGTTTTACCAACAGCAACATCTTTGCCCCACGCATCGCGATGACGGTATAGGTAGTCAATACAAACCGCTAAGAAGTGGTTCGGGTTCATCAAACCTTTTGGCGTAACGATACCGTGACGGTCGTAGTCAGGGTCATTACCAAAAGCTAAATCATATTCATCTTTCAATGCCAATAGACCAGCCATTGCGTAAGGAGAAGAACAATCCATACGTACAACGCCATCTTTATCGAGAGACATGAATTGGAAAGAAGGATCAATCGCTTCACTTACTAGCGTTAGGTCTAGGTTGTACACCTGACCAATTTGACGCCAGTAATCAATACCGCTACCACCCAATGGATCAACACCAATTTTCAAGTTTGCTTTTTGGATTGCTTCCATATCGATAACATTAACTAGGTCATCGATGTACGGTTTCACCAAGTCCATCTCTACAAACAGATCCGATGCTTTTGCTTCTGCTAGAGGTAAGCGTTTAACACCTTGTAGACCTTCGGCAATTAGCGCATTTGCACGATCTTCGATCGCTTGAGTCAGTTCAGCTTCTGCAGGACCACCGTGAGTCGGATTGTATTTGATACCGCCGTCTTGTGGTGGGTTGTGAGATGGTGTGATCACGATGCCATCTGCCTTATCATCGTGCTTGATGTTGTAAGTCAGGATCGCATGAGAAATACCCGGCGTTGGTGTGTAGCCGTTGTCTTGCTGCACAATCACTTGTACACCGTTTGCAATCAATACTTCAACCACACTTGAAAAAGCAGGCTCAGAAAGCGCGTGAGTGTCTTTACCCACAAACAATGGACCCGTTGTGCCTTGTTCTGCACGAACTTCCGCTACCGCTTGAGCAATCGCTAAGATGTGGTTTTCGTTAAAAGTGTGTTTGTCTGCAGTACCGCGATGACCAGAAGTACCAAATTGAACTTTATGTTCTGCATTAGTTGCATCTGGCTGAAGTAAGAAGTAATTAGCAACGAGTGCTGGGATATTGTGAAGATCTTCCTGCTGCGCTTTTTGCCCAGCACGAGGGTGCATAGCCATGTTTGACATCCTTTCTTTAAATACAAATAAAATCAAAAAAGCCTCATAATATCCGCTACACGCTACACATTATGAGGCTTCTATCAGGTTTCTTAGATTGAACCTGTTACTTTCTCTATTAAGTCAGGCTGGAATTCCATGTGCGTCATCACCTGCTCCACCATTTGTCGTTTACGACTGGTGTTGTTGTTAGTGATTACCCAAAATGGCGTACCAGGAATTGCTTTAGGTTTGGTAGTGTTACCATT
The DNA here is from genome assembly GCA_011634625.1 of Babylonia areolata. Taxonomy (NCBI): domain Eukaryota; kingdom Metazoa; phylum Mollusca; class Gastropoda; order Neogastropoda; family Buccinidae; genus Babylonia; species Babylonia areolata. The sequence continues at coordinate 1,977 of JAAQRG010340106.1, forward strand.
TGCTAGTAGAGTCTCTTCGTTATCAGCAAAGTAAACACGTTTGCGTCCCTTCACTTTTGTCGATTGGGAGAAACTCTCTGGATTTAGTTTGTGTAAGGTTGATAGTACCAACATGAAGCGATCAATCGCTTTCTTAAGACCAGCAAACTCATCAGAGATAAGTAGAGAACGCATCTCTTTTACGGTATCTACTGATTCTGCTTTACCTGCATCTTTACTTACTACAATCCCTTGTGGCTTTTCTACTACAGGTGCAACGACTGCTTCCTGCAACTGACCATCAAGGTTCAAAAGGCGTCGTAAAATATCCGAGGCACTTTCACCGATATGCTTGGTTTGACCTGCAATGTAACGGTATAGATCCTCATCAACCTCAATTGTTTTCATTCGCTTTTCACATTCTCAATGTTTAAACTCTGGGGGATTATAACGAGATCCTCGCGGATACTCCACGTTAAACCCATCACGAATAAGATAAAATGTCAGCATTACTCAACTATAAGCAGGAAGGGCAAGGCCAAACGGTTGTTTTGATTCATGGATTATTTGGCAGTTTCAGTAATCTAGGTTTACTGGCTCGCGATCTCGTTCAAGATCACTCAGTGATCAGCATTGATCTCCGAAATCATGGTCTTTCTTTCCATTCAGATACACACAATTACGAAGTGATGGCACAAGATGTTGCTGATTTACTTCACCATTTAAACATCGAACCAGCGTTAGTTATTGGTCACTCAATGGGTGGCAAAGTAGCGATGAAACTCGCAGATGTCGCACCTGAATTCGTCAAACAGCTAATTGTATTAGACATGGCTCCTGTGGCTTATCAAACCAACCGTCATGACAATGTATTTAATGGCTTGCGAGCAGTAATCGAGGAACAACCAGCCAATCGACAACAAACTATGGATATTCTCGCTCAACACATCGAGATGGATGGAGTCAGACAATTCTTGTCAAAGTCCCTATATAAAAACGGGAACAAAATGGATTGGCGTTTTAACGTCACGGGCTTACTGAACAACTACGACAACATCATCGGTTGGAACGACATCGCACCCACCGATATTCCAACTCTATTTGTTAAAGGCGGCGATTCCGACTACTTGATACCAGAGCACCAGCCTGCAGTTAAGCGTCAGTTTAACAATGCAAAAGCGCACATTATTGCTAACACAGGACACTGGTTACATGCAGAAAAACCAGCAGAAGTTATGCGGGTGATCAGGAAATATATTTCCAGTTAACAAATTCGGAAAACAACGCCAGATTATTGAAATAACCCTTCTTGTTGTGCATTAACTTTACGGTTTAACAGTGGTATAGTGCGCCCAAGAATTTTTGGCATGAAGGACGACAATGCTATACGACTATATGGACATGCTCGAGTCGATCGGGCTCGATCTTCTTTTTGCTGCTATCTTCTTTTTCATCGGGATGGCAATAAAAGATGTACTAAAACAAGGTAACGTACCTGTTTTCGGTCGTCGTATTGTGTGGTTGGTTCTTTTCCTTGGCTGCGCTGGCTTCATTGCGAAAGGTCTGATTCAGCTCAGTTGGGAAGGCACAGGGCTCGGTTAAGCTCTCTATCCCATAGCCAGTAACAAACAATGTAAAGGTATAGACTCTATGGCAAGTGTAGGTATCTTCTTCGGTAGCGACACAGGTAATACTGAAGCCGTTGCAAAGATGATTCAAAAGCAACTAGGTAAACAACTAGTTCACGTTCAAGACATCGCAAAAAGCAGCAAAGAAGACATTGATAACTTTGATCTTCTGCTTCTAGGTATTCCGACTTGGTACTACGGCGAAGCACAATGTGACTGGGATGACTTCTTCCCTGAACTTGAGCAAATCGACTTCTCGACAAAGCTAGTTGCTATCTTCGGTTGTGGTGACCAAGAAGATTACGCAGAGTACTTCTGTGATGCAATGGGTACAGTACGTGATATCGTTGAAGCGAAAGGTGGTACTATTCTGGGTCACACTTCAACTGAAGGTTACGAGTTCGAAGCATCTAAAGCACTTGTAGAAGGTGATGATAGCCAGTTTGTAGGTCTATGTATCGATGAAGACCGTCAACCAGAACTTACTGATGAACGTGTTGAAAACTGGGTTAAGCAAATCTACGAAGAGATGTGCCTAGCTGAGCTTGAAGGCTAATTAAAAGCATTCATTAAAAAGACCTCCACTCTGGAGGTCTTTTTGTATGTGGTAATCAAGATGCCTCAGTGGCAATTTCTTCTTCGCGGAATTGTGGTTTCTTGCGTACATACAATTTGCGCTGAACTTCAGAGACCACGTTGCCTTCCTTATCTTTGACGTGGGTAATAAACTCAGGGAAACATTTTTCTCCATTGCAAGTCATCTGATAGATGTCGTCCAGCATTCCTTCCGTCACCTCAAATTCAGCAAACAAATCACTTTGTCCTGGCTTGATAAAGTTGATGCTCGCCTCTTTGTCCCATACATAATATTCTTCACGCAGAATGCCCATAAGCATCAGCGAGTAGATAGGATCCGTCAGGGAAAAAATGCTCCCTCCATATTGAGTGCGATTGGCGTTTTTATTCCACCATCTCAACTTCAAACGTACTTTAACCGTTCGAAAGTCTTCAGAAATATGTAAGATTTTAATACCCGCCCCCCAAAATGGCGGCCAAATATTGAGCGCAAATTTCACAATTCCCGGTTTATATATCTTAGCAAGTCGCTTATTCATAACTTTCCATGTCTTTGCGATTCTGATGTTATCAATTTGTAACTGGTCTGATCTGTAATATAATCGACCTGTTTCTAATTTACAAAAAGAATCTATTAACCCTTTGAAGTTCGTGGTTTAATGTTTCGAACGCTTCGCCTATAATGGTAGGAATATTGAATTCTGTTAAATCGCTGCAGATGATCCAACGGGAAAGTATATGTCAGACAATAATCAGGCGCTGAAGGATGCGGGCTTAAAAGTAACCCTTCCGAGGCTAAAAATTCTAGAAGTACTTCAGCAGCCAGACTGCCAGCACATCAGTGCTGAAGATTTGTACAAAAAGCTGATTGATCTCGGTGAAGAGATTGGTCTTGCAACCGTTTATCGTGTACTCAACCAATTCGATGATGCTGGTATTGTAACTCGTCACCACTTTGAGGGCGGCAAATCAGTTTTTGAATTATCAACGCAACACCACCACGACCACCTTGTTTGTCTGGATTGTGGTGAAGTTATTGAATTTTCTGACGATGTTATTGAGCAACGTCAAAAAGAAATCGCCGCTAAGTACAACGTGACGTTGACTAACCACAGCTTATACCTATACGGCAAATGCAGCGACGGTTCTTGCAAAGATAATCCAGACGCACACAAACCAGTAAAATAAGAAGTATTTCTTTTTATTGATAAACATAGTAAAACGTCAGCTAAGGCTGACGTTTTTTTATGGAGAAGAGCAATGAAGAGAAGGAATCCTCAAGGCTTTACCCTACTAGAACTTATCATTGCGATCGTCATTCTCGGCATCCTAGCTGTTGTTGTAGCTCCCCGTTTTTTAAACCTCCAAGACGATGCGTATCAAGCAAAAATGGAATCCATCGCTGACCAATTCGAAACAGGCGTGCGATTTACCCAAAGCCAATGGTTAGTCAATGGTGGAACACAGGAAGCTCAAACAGATATCGATGGATATGGTGGTGGCGAACTGGATGTAAATGAGTTTGGCTTTCCGCTTGGCACTAACAAGGGCAACAGAAATGGCGTGATTGGCAACCCGTATAACATAGGACAAGGGAATGCTGGTTGTATTGCCGTGTGGCAAGCTTTACTCGGCAACGAATACTCTCTATCAAATAATCGTAACGCGAACGATAGGTTTGATTTTATTACCCGACGAGTCCAAGACAAAGAATCCCACCAATCTGTTTGTTATTATACCTTTACTAAAAAAGGTTACGATCGCAATCCTGATAACTCTAGCTTCGTCATATGGTATGACTCAAAAACAGGCAGCGTCACGACATCAAAACCAACTAGATTGGAATAACAAACAAAAATGCCAGCAATGATGCTGGCATTTTTATTAGCGAAGGATTGAGATTATTGGTTCTCGATTTTCGCCCAAGTATCACGTAGACCAACCGTACGGTTGAATACTAGGTTCTCTGCTGAAGAGTCTTTTGAATCTGCACAGAAGTAACCCATACGCTCAAACTGATAACCTGTTTCCGCTTCTGCGTTTACTAGGCTTGGCTCAACAAAACCGTTTAGAACCACTAGTGATTCTGGGTTGATTGTCGCAGCAAAGTCATCCGCAGCCGCTGGGTTTGGTACTGTGAACAAACGATCGTACATGCGGATTTCTGCAGGCAATGCTTTGTCTGCTGATACCCAGTGAATTACGCCTTTCACTTTACGGCCATCTGCAGGGTTCTTACCTAGCGTTTCAGCATCGTAAGTACAGAAGATTGTTGTGATGTTGCCTTCCGCGTCTTTCTCGATGCGTTCAGCCTTGATCACGTATGCGCCACGTAGACGAACTTCTTTACCTAGAACAAGACGCTTGTATTTCTTGTTTGCTTCTTCACGGAAGTCTTCGCGCTCGATCCAAACTTCACGAGTGAATGGCACTTCACGCTCACCCATCTCAGGTTTGTTTGGATGGTTAGCAACAGTCAGCGTCTCTACCGCGCCAGCTTCGAAGTTCTCGATAACGATCTTAACTGGATCTAGAACAGCCATCGCACGTGGTGCATTTTCGTTTAGATCGTCACGAATACAAGATTCTAGTGAACCGAACTCAATCATGTTCTCTTGCTTCGTTACGCCAATACGCTTACAGAATTCACGAATAGATGCTGATGTGAAGCCACGACGACGCAAACCAGACACTGTAGGCATACGTGGGTCGTCCCAACCATCAACCAATTTCTCAGTCACTAGTTGGTTTAGCTTACGCTTAGACATCACTGTGTATTCAAGGTTTAGGCGGCTGAATTCGTACTGGTGTGGACGACAATCAATCGTGATGTTGTCTAAAACCCAGTCGTACAGACGACGGTTATCCATGAACTCTAGAGTACAGATAGAGTGCGTAATGCCCTCTAGCGCATCAGAGATACAGTGCGTGAAGTCGTACATTGGGTAAATGCACCACTTATCACCAGTCTGGTGGTGAGTCGCAAAACGTACACGGTAGATAACTGGATCACGCATTACCATGAATGAAGAACCCATATCGATCTTCGCACGTAAACACGCTTTACCTTCTTCGAACTCACCTGCACGCATTTTTTCAAATAGCGCTAGGTTTTCTTCGATTGGACGATCACGGTATGGGCTTGGTTTACCCGGAGCCGTTAGCGTACCGCGGTATTCACGAATCTGCTCAGGACTTAGCTCATCAACGTACGCTAAGCCTTTATTAATCAATTCAATTGCATATTCGTAAAGCTTGTCGAAGTAGTTTGATGAGTAACATACTTCACCATCCCACTCGAAGCCCAACCAGTTTACATCTTTCTTGATAGACTCAACGTATTCGATGTCTTCTTTTTCAGGGTTTGTATCGTCGAAACGTAAGTTACATTGACCCTGGTAGTCCTGAGCAATACCGAAGTTCAAACAGATAGACTTAGCATGACCGATATGCAGGTAGCCATTTGGCTCCGGCGGGAATCGAGTATGCACGCTAGTGTGTTTACCATCCGCTAGATCTTTATCAATGATCTGGCGAATAAAGTTTGATGGACGAGCATCAGCTTCACTCATCTATAGCACCTCAAAAATATTAGTATTGTCAGAGAAAACAGTACTCCGTAGCCTTACTCGGTTTACAGAGTGCATTGTTCCTAATGATCCACAATTCTTAGCGATTAGACAACAAGAACCGTCGTTAAAACGGGAATATTTCTGTTCTTCGCTTGAAAGCGCAGCATATTAAATCCGTATAAACAAAAAAAGACCTCCGAAGGAGGTCTTTATAGAGAGTCATTAAGATGTAATTAAGGAAGTTTTACATCTGATAGGTCTTCACCTGCACCGATTGCTTTCATTTCACCAGCAACGATTTCTGCAAGAGGACCAAGGATAACTTGAAGGTTGTTTTCGCCTAGCTTAACAACACCTTTCGCGCCTAATTTCTTAAGTACTGCTTCGTCTGCAACAGAGCGATCCTTAAGTGTTAGACGTAGACGAGTGATACACGCGTCGATTGAAGTTAGGTTGTCGTGACCACCTAGCGCTTTTAGGTATTGACGAGCTAGGTCACCTTTTGCTGCATCACCAGCAGGAGCTGAAGATGTTTCATCTTCGTCATCTTCACGACCAGGCGATTTGAGGTTGAATGCGCGGATTGCGAAGCTGAATGTGAAGAAGTATAGAGCACCGAAAGCCAGACCTAGAGCAAGTAGTACTAGAGGCTTAGTTGCTAGACCGTAGTTCAGTACGAAGTCGATTAGACCTGCAGAGAAACCAAAGCCGTGTAGCGTGCCAAGCATGTTTGCAAGTACTAAAGATAGACCTGTAAATACTGCGTGGATTGCGTATAGAGCAGGTGCTAGGAACACGAACATGAACTCTAGAGGCTCAGTGATACCTGTTAGGAATGAACAGAATGCTACTGAGAATAGTGCGCCACCAACTTGGCTACGCTTCTCAACCGGAGCTGCTAGGTACATAGCAAGTGCTGCACCAGGAAGGCCGAACATCATTACAGGGAAGAAACCGTTCATGAATACACCAGCGCTCTTATCGCCGCCGAAGAAGCGGTGTAGGTCACCAGATTTCAGAGTTTCAGTTACTTCTTTAACTGTTGCTGTGATTTCTGGAGTTACAGAGTTAGCGAATTCGAATGTGTGAGTTTGACCAGCAACAAGAGTCTTAGCTAGAGCTGGGTCAACACAAAGCTGTTGTAGAGCAGGAAGCGCTTGACCCGCCGCTGTTGCGCCAGATACTAGAACTTCTTGACACGTACCCATACCGAACCAGAAGTACGAGTTTAGTACGTGGTGTAGACCTACAGGGATTAGTGCACGGTTAAGCGTACCGTATACGAATTGACCGATAGCACCAGAAGTAGAAACTGCGTGCGCTAACGCGTCAAGACCGCCTTGGATTGTTGGCCATACAACACCAGCAATTGCACCAGCAACTAGCGAGAATAGACCCGCCATGATTGGTACTAGACGTTTGCCAGAGAAGAATGCCAACCACTCAGGTAGACGAGTAGCGTGGAAAGCGTTGTAAGAGTGACCAGCGATGATACCTGCAATGATACCGCCGAAGAATGACATGTTAACGCTTGCATCGATCGTTGCTGCTGTCGCAGTAAGAACGAAGTAAGCAACTGCACCAGCTAGACCTGCAGCACCTTGACCGTCTTTAGAAAGACCAATCGCGATACCTAGACCGAATAGTAGTGGAAGTTGACTAAAGATTGCATTACCAGCAGATGCCATAAACGCAATATCTAAAAGGTCAGGCTGACCCAAACGTAGTAAAAGCGCTGCAACTGGAAGCGTTGCGATAGGAAGCATAAGAGCTTTACCTAACTTCTGCGCGTATCCAAGAATATTCACCTTAAGTTCCCCCTATAGGATTTTATGTTTTGTTGAATGACTTATTTCAGTCGTTCAATTTAGTCGCTATCAGTTTATGATATTAATTTTGCTCCGCAAATTAAAACCTCATTGTTTGTGATCATAATCACCAGAAATTGGTCATTCAGAAGGTTTTTGCTAGCGAGATCATAAAACTTATTTTATTATACGAAAAAATGGCGTTTTAGAGATAAGATTCTCGTACTTTATGCAAGACAGAATCAGTGTTATTTTGGTATCTCTACAGATGATTCGCAGTAACTTCGCTCTGGAAAACAATCATAAAAACTAATTCATTTATTATTTTTCAGTTAGTTACTCTGATAATGACATCGATAAAACGCGACTTGCTGTATGTGACTCGTTATCTAATTCAGTGATACAAACTAAGTACCAGCCTGACTCATAGAGTCACCAGTTAGATAACGGGACAGAAAATGAATTCTCATCTATAAGGACTAGCTGACTATGTACGCGCTAAGTAACTGTAAAATCTATACCGGTAGTGATGTTCTTACCGATCATGCTGTCATCATCGACAATGACCAGATTCAATCAGTTGTACCAGTGACTCAACTACCAGAAGGTATTGAAGTAAAAGACCTGGACGGTGCTAATCTAAGCCCTGGTTTTATCGACCTACAGCTAAATGGCTGTGGTGGTGTGATGCTTAACGACGAAATCACACCAGAAACAATGCAGATCATGCATGAAGCTAACCTAAAGTCGGGTTGTACAAGCTTCCTACCTACCCTAATCACATCTTCAGACGAAGATATGCGTGCTGCTATCACTGCTGCTCGCGAGTACCACAACAAATACCAAAACCAATCGCTAGGTCTGCATCTTGAAGGTCCGTACCTTAACGTAGCGAAAAAAGGTATTCATAGCGTTGACTTCATCCGCCCTTCTGATGACGGTATGATCGATCTAATCTGTGCTAACGCAGACATCATCGCGAAAGTAACGCTTGCACCAGAACAAAATGATCCTGAGCACATTGCACGCTTGAAAGCAGCTGGCATTGTTGTTTCTATCGGCCACACGAATGCAACTTATGCAGAAGCTCGCCAAGGTTTCGATGCAGGCATCACATTCGCAACTCACCTATTCAACGCGATGACACCGATGGTTGGCCGTGAACCAGGTGTAGTTGGTGCGATTTATGACACCCCTGAAGTCTACGCTGGTATCATCGCTGATGGTTTCCACGTTGATTACGCAAACATCCGAATCGCTCATAAAATCAAAGGCGAAAAGCTTGTTTTGGTGACGGATGCCACAGCTCCAGCAGGTGCTAACATTGATCACTTTATTTTTGTCGGTAAGAAAGTATATTACCGAGATGGTAAGTGTGTTGATGAAAATGGCACACTAGGCGGCTCAGCTCTGACTATGATTGAAGCAGTTCAGAATTCAGTTGAGCACGCAGGCATCGCTTTAGAAGAAGCTCTACGAATGGCTACGCTTTACCCAGCAACCGCAATCGGTGTTGAGGAGCGTCTTGGCCGAGTTCGAAAAGGAATGGTAGCTAACCTGACCATTTTCGATCGTGACTTCAATGTAAAAGCGACGGTTGTTAACGGACAATACGAGCAAAATTAAGCATGAATGGCGGACAGATTGGTAATGTAGATTTAGTAAAACAGCTTAACAGTGCTGCGGTATACAGGCTGATTGACCAACAAGGTCCAATCTCCCGTATTCAAGTCGCGGATGTTAGTCAGCTCGCCCCAGCGAGTGTTACCAAAATAACCCGCCAACTATTAGAGCGCGGCTTGATCAAAGAAGTCGCGCAACAAGCTTCTACCGGTGGTCGTCGAGCCATCTCGTTGACCACTGAAGTAAAACCTTTTCACTCTATCGCTGTACGATTAGGTCGTGACTATGTGCAATTCTGTTTGTACGACCTAGGCGGAACGGCACTTGCAGAAGACCAGCACGAACTTCACTATACCAATCAAGCAGACCTTATCGCAGGTTTGATTGACTTGCTAAAGGACTTCGTGAGTCGCTGCCAAGATAAAATTGACCAACTGATTGCTATCGGTATTACACTGCCTGGTTTGGTGAACCCAACCACAGGCGTAGTGGAATACATGCCGAATACAGACATCGATAACCTTGCACTGGGTGAAATCATCCGTGAAAAGTTCAATACCGCTTGTTTTGTCGGTAACGATGTTCGTGGTATGGCATTGGCTGAACATTACTTTGGTGCAAGCCAAGATTGCCAAGACTCAATTCTTGTCAGTGTTCACCGTGGTACTGGTGCCGGCATCATTGTTAATGGTCAAGTATTCCTTGGCTTCAACCGTAACGTCGGTGAAATTGGTCACATCCAAATCGACCCACTTGGCGAGCAATGCCAATGTGGCAACTTTGGCTGTCTAGAAACGGTTGCAGCAAACCCAGCAATCGTACAACGCGTTAAAAAGCTTATTGCACAGGGCTATGAATCAAGCCTTACTCAACTAGAGCACATCACAATCGATGACGTTTGTACTCATGCGATGAACGGCGATGAACTTGCTAAGCAAAGCTTAGTGCGCGTAGGCAACCAACTTGGTAAAGCTATCGCAATTACGATTAACTTGTTTAACCCACAAAAAATCGTCATTGCCGGTGACATTACGGCGGCTGAAGAAATTGTTTTCCCAGCAATCCAGCGCAATGTTGAAAACCAATCTTTGAAGACTTTCCATAACGAACTTCCGATTGTTGCTTCTAATATTGATAAGCAACCAACAATGGGCGCATTCGCAATGATAAAGCGCGCCATGTTGAACGGAGTTTTGTTACAAAAGTTACTAGAAGACTAAGTTTATACAACCAATTGAGTTACAATCTCGGGCTGTGGTTTCACAGCCCGTTTTTGTATATCAGGAATATAGCTCAATAGTATGGAAATTATTCTAATTACAACGGCGTTTCTCGCCGGCTTCATCGCTCTAAAATGTAACCTTCCGCCCTTGGTTGGTTTCCTACTCGCAGGCTTCGGTCTTCACGCGTTTGGCTACCAAAGTAATGACGTCATTGTCACGCTTGCTGATCTTGGTGTGACCTTGCTGCTTTTCACTATTGGTCTAAAGTTGGACGTAAAAACGCTACTTTCCAAAGAGATTTGGGGTGGCGCAACCGCGCACAATATTCTTTCTACCCTTTTCTTTGCGCTGGTTCTCGTTGGTCTAAAACTGCTCGGTTTGTCATCACTGGCCACTATGGAACACAGCCAGATTCTGTTGTTGGCTTTCGCTCTGTCTTTTTCTAGTACTGTCTTCGCGGTAAAAACCCTGCAAGAAAAAGGTGAGATGAATGCGACTTACGGCACCCTAGCAATTGGTATTCTGGTCATGCAGGATATTTTTGCTGTGGTCTTCCTTACCGCTTCAACAGGTAAAATTCCGGAGTGGTATGCGATAGGTTTGTTTGCACTCCCTCTTATCCGCCCATTGTTCTACAAACTCCTAGATAAAGTAGGTCACGGCGAGATGCTGGTTCTATTTGGTATCTTCTTTGCGCTCGTCGTCGGGGCTGGTTTGTTTGAACTCGTCGGTATGAAGCCAGATTTAGGCGCGCTGATTTTAGGCATGTTACTAGCTGGGCATCGTAAAGCATCAGAGTTATCAAAATCGCTCTTTAATATGAAAGAGCTCTTCCTCGTGTGCTTCTTCCTCAATATTGGTTTGTCAGCATCATTGAGCTTCACTGGTGCGGGTCTTGCGCTGCTATTCATTTTGTTGCTGCCAATCAAAGGTCTGCTGTATTTCCTTACTATCAACCACTTTAAGTTCCGTGTTCGGACTTCATTACTGACGTCTCTTTCTCTTTTCAACTACAGTGAATTTGGGTTGATTGTCGGTGGACTGGCTTACAAGATGGGCTGGATGCCTAGTGACATGCTAGCGGCTATCGCTGTGGCTGTTTCGATTTCATTTATCATCTCAGCACCGTTAAATCGTCTTGGTCACCAAATCTACCAACACTCGGGCAAATGGTTACAAGAAACGGCGGCAGAGAAATTGAACCAACGAGATCAATTAATCAATCCAGGGCATGCCCAAGTATTGATCCTAGGTATGGGTCGAATTGGCACCGGTGCTTACGACGAATTACGATCTCGCTATGGCAAAGTTTCTCTTGGTGTTGAAGTAAGAGAAGAAGCTGCGCATAAACACCGCTCTGAAGGTCGCAACGTTATTTCAGGCGATGCAACAGACCCTGACTTTTGGGAACGCATTTTAGATACAGCAAACGTAAAGTTGGTCCTATTGGCGATGCCACACCACCAAGGTAACCAAACCGCGCTTGAACAGCTTCAAAGCCGAAACTATAAAGGGCAAATCGCAGCAATTGCCGAATACCCAGATCAACTTGAAGGCTTACTAGAGACAGGGGTCGACGCCGCATTCAACATCTATAGCGAAGCTGGTAGTGGTTTCGCACGCCATGTTTGCGAGCAACTTCAACCTCAATTTACACCGATGAAATAAGCATCAAACGTAACTATCCTTATTGAGCCCTCTTCTAATAAGAGGGCTTTTTTGTGCACTTTTTAAACCAAACCTTGATCTCATTCACCAGATTAAGGTTATTTTTAAACAACATCTAATCATCAAGCCTTTTTATCATTTTTTTCATCATCAAACGTTGCTTTTTTTACTAAGAATGGCAAATTGAACCCATACCGATTAAAAATTATTTAGTTTAAAAAGGATGTTGTATGTGTTCAGTATTTGGCATTTTAGACATTAAGAGCGATGCAGCAGCATTGCGCCCTATCGCACTTGAGATGTCGAAAAAGCTTCGTCACCGCGGTCCAGACTGGTCTGGTATTTACTCATCAGAGCGCGCGATTCTTGCGCATGAACGTTTGGCGATCGTTGGTCTAAATAGTGGTGCTCAACCACTATACAGCCCTGATAAAAAACTCATCCTTGCTGTAAACGGTGAAATCTACAACCACAAAGAAATTCGTGCTCGCTACGAAGGTAAATACGAATTCCAAACTGACTCAGACTGTGAAGTTATCCTAGCGCTATACCAAGACATGGGTGCAGACCTTCTTGAAGAACTAAACGGTATTTTTGCATTCGTACTTTACGATGAAGAAAAAGACGAGTACTTAGTAGGTCGTGACCACATTGGTATCATTCCTCTTTACCAAGGTTATGATGAACATGGTAACTACTACGTTGCATCAGAAATGAAAGCACTGGTACCAGTATGTAAGACCGTGAGCGAGTTCCCTCCGGGTTGTCACTACGGCAGTGCAGATGCAGAACCTCAACGTTACTACATTCGTGACTGGAATGAGTACGCAGCAGTTCAAGGCAACAGCACAAGCAAAGAAGAACTTACAGAAGCTTTAGAAGCTGCGGTAAAACGCCAACTAATGACTGACGTGCCATATGGCGTACTTCTTTCTGGTGGTCTGGATTCATCGATTACATCTGCTGTAGCAAAACGATTTGCAGCAATGCGTATTGAAGACGACGAAAAGTCTGAAGCTTGGTGGCCACAGCTGCACTCTTTCGCTGTAGGTCTAGAAGGAGCACCAGATCTGAAAGCCGCTCGTGAAGTTGCAGAACAAATTGGTACGGTTCACCATGAAATGACGTACACCATCCAAGAAGGCTTGGACGCGATTCGTGATGTGATTTACCACATTGAAACATATGACGTAACGACTATCCGCGCTTCAACACCTATGTTCCTAATGGGTCGTAAGATCAAAGCAATGGGAATCAAAATGGTACTTTCTGGTGAAGGCGCTGATGAAATCTTCGGTGGCTACTTATACTTCCATAAAGCGCCAAACGCGCAAGAGTTCCACGAAGAGACCGTACGTAAGCTTCTAGCTCTGAACATGTTTGACTGTGCACGTGCAAACAAATCGCTAGCGGCATGGGGTGTTGAAGGTCGTGTACCATTCCTAGATAAGGAGTTCATTGACGTAGCAATGCGTTTGAACCCTGCCGATAAGATGTGTGGCAACGGTAAGATGGAGAAGCACATTTTACGTGAATGTTTCGAACACTACCTACCAGAGTCGATTGCATGGCGTCAGAAGGAACAGTTCTCTGATGGTGTTGGTTACAGCTGGATTGATACGCTAAAAGAAGTCGCAGAGCAAAAAGTAACAGATCAGCAAATGGAGACGGCTCAATTCCGCTTCCCTTACAACACACCTACAACTAAAGAAGGTTATGTATACCGCGAGATCTTTGAAGAGTTGTTCCCTCTACCATCAGCTGCGGAATGTGTTCCTGGTGGCCCATCAGTCGCGTGTTCTTCAGCGAAAGCGATTGAATGGGATGAGTCATTCCAAAACTGTGTTGACCCATCAGGTCGTGCCGTTCAAACCGTACACAACGATGCATACTAATCGTATCACGTGTTAAATAGGGCTGAGTCACCAGCCCTTGAACACTGGTAAGTTAACACGATCAAAAAGAGGTGCATTACGCACCTCTTTTTGATCTTTCAATGAGTTGGTTTACATAAATTCCAAATCATTATTGTCAATGCTGACAGGCACTCGCTTAGAGAGCATTTGAACCAACATAATCGAACGCTTTTCACCATCTTGTTCGTGATAAATCGCATCAATCCCAGCAAACTGTCCGTTCATAACACGAACATGATCGCCTGGTTTCGGCATACATTCTGGGCTTGTCGGCTCCTCAGCACACTTTTCAATCTGCTTTAGTTCATAAACAAGATCACCTTGAATCTCTTTTGGTTGTGCTCCGAAGCGTACGAAGTCAACGACACCTCGAGTGGAACGTACCGATGTAAAATTCGGTCCTTGTTCATAATCAAATCGAGAAAAAACATAGCAAGGGAATAATGGTTCTTCGACCTTTTGTCGCTTGCCGCGTAAGATCTTTTCGACCTCCACAGTTGGGTAAAAACACTCTACTCCTTGGTTTTCAAGGTGTTGCTTCGCCCTAACTTGCTCTCCTCGTTTACAATACAATAAATACCAACGTTTCATTTTATTACTAGCCAATTATATTTTTATTTCATCCTAGCATTAAGCCTAGAACGAGTCATGGGTATTCAAGAAACCTATCAGTAAGCCTCTTAAACATAACATGCATAACTTACACTTTTTCGAAGCATTAAGAAAATAAGTCTATAGGCAAAAATGGAAAGTAAGTTTGTAACACGAACGATTCGCCGATTAAAACCCCACAAAATCAACGCAGAGCCATCATTTAATAAGGCAAATGAATCGTCACATAAAATTTTATTGTTTGTAAGTCATCAAAATGACATGTATACGTAGATTTCTTTAAAAAATGTAATAACTACTATTAGAAGAGCTTATGTCAAACCAACATCAATACTTTGGTCACCCACGTGGCTTGTTCTTATTGTTCGGTACTGAACTTTGGGAACGCTTTTCTTACTACGCAATGCGCGCCATTCTAGTACTGTATTTAACTGACACAACAATGAACGGTGGCCTTGGCTGGTCGACTAAAGATGCCCTAGACCTATACGGCATCTATACTGGACTTGTCTACATTACTCCTCTCATCGGTGGTTACCTTGCGGATAACTACTTAGGTCAACGCCGTTCTATCTTGATTGGTGGCGCGTTGATGGCAATCGGTCAATTTACACTAGCAATGCCTGCTGACGCTCTAGGTCTTGGTGCTCTACACACATTCTATTTAGGTCTTGCTCTACTTATCTGTGGTAACGGTCTATTTAAGCCAAACATCTCTACAATGGTTGGTGACTTATATCAAGAAGGTGACAACCGTCGTGATGGTGCTTTCACTATCTTCTACATGGGTATTAACCTTGGTGCATTAATCGCTGGTGTTGTTTCTGGCTCTGTAACAACTGAATTCGGTTGGAAAGCGGGTTTCGTGGCTGCTGGTATCGGTATGCTTATCAGTCTAGTCATGCAGATGACGTTTGCTCAAGCATGGCTTGGTGATATTGGTCGTGTTCCAGCTGCAAAACGTGATCTAGCGATTAAAAAATCTTCTCAAAAAGAACCGTTAACAAAAGAAGAAACGGATCGCATCAAAGTAATCCTAGTGATGAGCCTATTCACTATCGTATTCTGGGCAGGCTTTGAACAAGCTGGCGGTCTAATGAACATCTACACTCAGCAATACACAGATCGAATGATCGGTGGCTTTGAAGTGCCTGCTGCGTGGTTCCAATCACTAAACCCATTCTTCATCATCACGCTAGCACCTGTACTAGCCGTACTATGGGTGAAACTAGGTAAACGTGAGCCAAACTCACCAGTGAAATTTGCTTTAGCGATGTTCTTCCTAGCGCTTGGTTTCCTATGTATGGTTGGTGCGGTTATTGAGCAAGGCGGTGACACTACAGTTAAGACATCCATGTTGTGGCTTGTTGGTGCATTCTTCTTCCATACTCTGGGCGAATTGTGTCTATCTCCGATTGGTCTGTCTCTTGTTACTAAACTGGCTCCGCTGCGTCTTGCTTCACTCATGATGGGTGCATGGTTTGGCTGTAATGCAATTGCAAACTACGTTGCTGGTTATGTGGGCTCTCACGTTGGTGAGCTAGGTGCACTGGCTATCTTCAGCGGTATTGCAGTAACAGCGATGGTTTCTGGTGTCATTCTTCTGTTGTTCTCTAACACGCTTGTTCGTTGGATGCACGGTGCTGAAAACACACATAGCACAGCAGAACAAATTGAAGAGCAGCAAACTCAAGTTGCTTAATATATAAAGTGCAAATAAAAACAAAGGGTCGCAATTGCGACCCTTTTTGTATTCAAAGCTCTAAGTGAAAGAATGTAGGACACAGACGCTTTACAACTTTGAGCGAACCAAATCCACCATCATCTCGATGTGTAACTCGTTGTCATTTAAACACGGAATGTAGCTAAAGCTCTCACCACCAGCTTCTAAGTAAATTTCACGGCACTCTTCTGAGATCTCTTCCAGTGTCTCTAAGCAGTCAGCAGAAAAAGCTGGCGTTACGATATTCAGCTTTTTTTTACCTTGGCTGGGTAGGACTTCTAATGTCTTGTCCGTGTATGGTTGTAACCATTCTTCGCGACCAAATCGAGACTGGTAGGTCATACCAATTTGATCCTCATTCAAACCAAGGGCCTCACCAAGCAAGCGAGTTGTCTCGGCACAATGTTGAGGATAAATATCACCATTGTCCGCGTATCGCTTCGGAATACCATGGTAAGAACATAGCAAGTAATCACCCTTACCATTTGCTTCCCAATGCTCGCGTACCGACTGAGCTAAAGCTTCAATGTATTTAGGGTGATTGTGGTAATCGCGAATAAAACTAAACTCTGGCATCACAGGCATATTCTTAAATGCCTTTGTCATCCCGTCAGAAACTGCAGCTGTCGTTGTTCCTGAGTATTGAGGGTAAAGCGGCAAAACGATCACTTGTTCAACGCCTTGGGCTAATAGCGCCTCAAAACCGGTTTGCAAGCTAGGATTGCCATATGTCATTCCTAGCTCTACTGGCATGTCTAAAGCTGTGCTCAGCTTCTTTGCCTGGCGTTTTGAATACACCATGAGAGGTGATCCCTCTTCCATCCACACCGACTCATACAGCTTGGCAACTTTTGGAGAACGAACTGGAAGAATGATGCCATGCAAAATCGGGCACCAGAGCCACCGTGTCATATCAACAACACGGTGATCATGAAGGAACTGACTTAGAAAGCGTTTAACGGCTGGCGGAGTTGGCTCATCAGGCGTCCCAAGGTTGACCAATAACACGCCCTGCTTCTTATTGTTGTTTTTCATAACATCCTATTCATGGTAAACGGCTTGATTTGTACGGCATATCTAAGAGAAAAGTTCATCGTACTAACAGGCAGAATAAAAAAAGCGACCCAAAGGTCGCTTTTAAATATATCAAAATATTAAATTTTGCCGTTAGCAAATTATGCTAGCGCTTTCTCAATATCTGCGCTTACTTCTGCAACTTGCTTAGTGCCGTCGAATTTAAGGTACTTAGTGTTGCCAGCTTCTGCTTCTTTGCCGTAGTAGTTGATCAGTGGTGCAGTTTGCTCGTGGTAAACGCCTAGACGTGCGCGTACTGTTTCTTCTTTGTCGTCATCACGAACAACAAGATCTTCACCAGTTACGTCATCTTTACCTTCCACTTTTGGTGGGTTGTAAACAACGTGGTAAGTACGACCAGAAGGAAGGTGAGCACGACGACCAGCCATACGCTCAACAATCACATCATCAGCTACGTCAAATTCAATCACGTAATCTACGTCAACGCCCATTTCTTTTAGGCCATCAGCTTGAGGGATAGTGCGAGGGAAACCATCTAGTAGGAAACCTTTTTCGCAATCGTCTTGAGCAATACGCTCTTTGATTAGACCAAGGATGATTTCATCAGAAACTAGCTGACCAGCGTCGATAACAGCTTTAGCTTGTTTACCAAGCTCTGTACCTGCTTTGATAGCAGCACGAAGCATATCACCAGTAGAGATTTGTGGAATACCGTATTTATCCATGATGAAGTTTGCTTGTGTGCCTTTACCTGCACCTGGAGCACCTAGAAGAATGATGCGCATGATTTATCCTCTTTAATATTTAAGATTTATACCGAAGCTCACAATAGCTGGACTTCTAGGAATCACCCTCAAAGCACTGGCAACGATAAGTTTCGGTATAACGTTTAGGCGAGCCAAAATACACGCCTTATTACTCACATTCAAGTGTTGAGATTCTAACACAGGTTCACTGTGCAATGAGCAGATTAAGACTAAAGAATGTTAGCGATGCCAGCTTTCCTGTCTTATTGATTACTAACTCAACACTTAAAGTGTGAATCTATGCGTTTACAAACAAAAAGCTCGCATTTCGCGAGCTTTTTAGTGGTATTTAGTTATTAAACCTTAGTCAAAAGCTTATTGATGGCACCTAAGAATTGAGAAGGATCTTCCATCGAGCCACGCTCGGCTAACATTGCCTGACCCAGTAACACTTCTACCCAGCGACCAAACGCTTCTTCGTCTGCTTCATCCGCCATTCGCTTCACCAGCTCATGTTCAGGGTTGATTTCGAAGATGTACTTCACTTCTGGTACCGCTTGACCTGCTGCTTCAAGAAGCTTCGCCATTTGCGTCCCCATTTCGAAATCGTCCGTCACCACAACAGCAGGTGTTGTTGCAAGCTTGAAGGTTGTACGAACTTCTTTTACGCGGTCACCTAGGTAAGACTGAGTGCGCTCAACAACAGACTTAAACTCTTCTTCTGTTTCTTTCTGCTTTTCTTTTTCTGCTTCGTCTTCGAACTTGCTCAGATCCAGACCCGCTTTGGTGATCGATTGGAACTGCTTGCCGTCAAACTCTGTCAGGTAGTTCATCAACCACTCATCAATTCGATCGAACATCAAAATAACTTCAATGCCTTTCGCCTTAAATTGCTCTAGGTGCGGACTGTTCTTCGCCGCTGCGTAGCTGTCTGCTGTTAAGAAGTAAATCTTATCTTGACCTTCCTTCATGCGTTCAACATAAGAAGCCAAACCAACAGATTGCTCAGCTGAGTCCACTTCAGTAGATGCGAAGCGCAATAGACCGGCAACTTTCTCTTTGTTTGCCATGTCTTCAGCAGGACCTTCCTTCATCACCTGACCAAACTCTTTCCAGAATGATTGGTATTTCTCTTCGTCATTCTTCGCCATGCGCTCCAGCATTGTCAGTACACGCTTAGTACAAGCGTTACGCAATGACTGAGTCACTTTGTTGTCTTGAAGAATTTCACGAGAAACGTTCAGTGGCAGATCGTTCGAATCAATTAAGCCGCGGACGAAACGCAAGTAAGACGGCATAAACTGCTCTGCGTCATCCATGATGAATACACGTTGTACGTATAATTTCAGACCCGACTTGTGATCGCGGTTCATCATGTCCCAAGGTGCCTTCGCTGGAATGTAAAGCAAGCTTGTGTAATCGTTCTTGCCTTCTACGCGGTTATGACTCCAAGTTAGAGGATCTGCAAAGTCGTGAGAAACGTGTTTGTAGAACTCTTGGTATTCTGCTTCAGAGACGTCTGATTTGTTGCGAGTCCAAAGTGCTTGAGCTTTGTTGATTTGCTCCCACTTCTTCTCACTTGTTTCGTTGCCTTCCTCATCGCGAACAGCAGTTTGGATAGAAACTGGAATACCGATATGGTCGGAGTATTTGCTGATCACGTCACGTAGACGCCATTCATTTAAGAACTCTTTCCCTTCTTCACGCATGTGAAGCACGATATCAGTACCACGAGATTCTTTCGTGATCGTCTCAATAGTGTATTCGCCTTCGCCCGCAGAATGCCATTGAACCGCTTCATCTGCAGAAATACCTGCGGCACGAGTGCGTACCGTCACAGCATCAGCAACAATGAATGCAGAATAGAAACCCACACCAAACTGACCAATAAGCTGAGAGTCTTTGCTCTGCTCATCGGATAATTTAGAGAAAAACTCTGCTGTACCTGATTTTGCAATGGTACCTAAATGTTCAATCACATCATCACGGCTCATACCGATGCCGTTATCAGAGATTGTTAGTGTATTAGCACTTTCGTCAAACGCCAGCTTAACACCCAGATCCGCGTTACCCTCATATAAATCTGGGTTAGATAGCGCTTGGAAACGAAGCTTATCTGATGCGTCAGACGCGTTTGAAATCAGCTCGCGTAGGAAAATCTCTTTGTTTGAGTAAAGAGAGTGAATCATCAGATGAAGTAGTTGTTTTACTTCTGATTGAAAGCCACGAGTTTCTTTGTTTTGTGATACGGTTTCGCTCATGTTTGCTCCATAACATCTAAACTAAAAAGACTTTTAATGACAAAGTCCTAACCGCCACCTTAAAAAAGCAGCATTACTAAGATGTCATTTAACATGTGGCTGACAAATGTAAATTCAAGGTCAATATTGCTAAAAACGGTGTTTTTTTAGAAAATTTTAATTATCCTACGTCCCTAAAAGCATCTAAAACGTAGCACATGTCTTTTTGCGCACGCCTTATTATGTGATGCAAATCACTTATAATTACAGAATCATCCATCTAAGAAGAACTAAATGACTAACATCGGCACCAAATTTCTGCTTGCTCAAAGATTTGTCTTTGACCCAAATAGTAATTCGCTCGCTGACCAACAAAATGGCAACGAAGTTGTACGATTAGGAAGCAACGAAAGCCGTATTCTACTCATGTTGGCAGAGAGACCCAATGAAGTATTAACGCGTAACGAGCTTCACGAGTTCGTATGGCGGGAGCAGGGTTTTGAGGTGGATGACTCAAGCCTTACTCAAGCGATTTCCACTCTACGTAAAATGTTGAAAGACTCTACGAAGTCGCCTGAATTTGTAAAAACGGTGCCAAAGCGCGGTTACCAACTGATTTGTTCAGTTGAACGTTTAAGCCCACTATCTTCTGAAGCAGCACTCACCGATGTTGATGCTCAAGAGGAAGAAAATGAAGCTCCAGTCGTTGATCTAGAGCAATTCGCAGAGCCCACTGCTGAGACAAAAGCAGAAACAGCCGTCGAACAAGCACCGACAGCTCAACCATTAAAATCTGCACCTGCACAAAAGAACACAAACTGGTTATTCAGAATCATCGTGTTAGTTGCCCTGCTACTTCCTGTTGGCGTGTTAATGCTAACCAACCCTGCAGAATCACAATTTCGTCAAATTGGTGAATATCACAACGTGCCAGTGATGACACCGATCAACCACCCTCAATTAAACAATTGGCTGCCGTCCATTGAGCAATGCATTCAACGCTATGTTGAACACCATGCTGCTGAGTCTTCACCAGTCGAAGTCATTGCGACAGGTGGTCAAAACAATCAATTGATTCTGAACTACATTCACGACAGTGATCACTCATATGAGAATGTAACACTGCGTATTTTTGCTGGTCGTAACGACCCAACTGACATCTGCAATTAAGGGAGGCTGAAATGAAGATAAGAATAGCATCTGCGGTTTTAGCCGTATCCATCCTTTTTAGTGGTTGGTTGTACTGGGGTAGTGACCTTAAAGTTGAGCAAGTCCTTACGTCAAATGAGTGGCAATCAACCATGGTGACACTTATTACTGATAACTTGCCAGATGATACCGTAGGTCCGCTACGCAAAGTCAACGTTGAGTCGAATGTGAAGTACCTACCTAATGGTGACTATATTCGCGTGGCAAACATCAAGCTATTTGCACAGGGCTCAAACGTCGAGTCTACGATCAATATCTCTGAAAAAGGTCGTTGGGAAGTCAGTGATAACTATTTGCTGGTCTCTCCTTCTGAGTTCAAAGACATCTCCGCATCACAATCTAAAGATTTTTCGGAGTCTCAACTTCGTCTTATCACTCAAATCTTTAAGCTAGATGCTGAACAGAGTCGTCGTATTGACGTCGTTAACGAAAAAACTCTACTACTGACTAGCCTGAATCACGGTTCTACGGTACTGTTTAGAAACTGATTTTGATTCGATAAGAAGGGGGCAAGATGCCCCCTTTATTTTGCATATGGATTGGCTAGACACCCTCACCCTCTTCTTCGGTTCCCTTGTCGCAAATACGCTTGCTTCACTCTCTGGCGGTGGTGCGGGATTACTGCAGTTTCCACTTCTTATCTTTCTTGGTCTTCCCTTTTCTGTCGCACTAGGTACGCATAAAGTCGCTTCAGTCGCACTCGGTTTAGGCGCAGCAAGTACACACCTTAAAGCCGGTACGATTAAACCAAAAGTCGCCCTCTATCTCATACTCACCGGCAGTATTGGCGTGGTGATTGGCGCTAATCTCATTGTACAAATCCCAGATGGCATTGCTGAAAAAATGCTTGGCGCGATGATCTTAGCTCTTGGTATTTACTCTCGATTTAAGAAAGAGCTCGGTCAAACGGAAACTAAAACGCATCGTGACAGTGCCGGTTGGCTTATTGGTGGACTGGGTTTACTGCTGATTGGGATTGTAAACGGCTCACTCACAGCAGGTTCTGGGTTGCTTGTGACACTCTTTCTTGTCCGCTGGTTTGGTTACGATTACAAGCAAGCGGTAGCTTACACCATGATTTGTGTCGGTCTGTTTTGGAATGGCATTGGAGGTATTGCCGTTGTGCAAGCTGGTGCTCCTATTCATTGGGCTTGGTTACCTGTTTTATTATTCAGCTCATTTCTAGGTGGCAGCTTAGGCGCATGGGCAGCAACTCGATACAGCAATCGCGTCATCAAAGTTGCCTTTGAAGTGCTCACCTTCGCCGTTGGAATCAAATTGCTCCTTTGACGTTTTAAAAAATTTGAAATTAAGGAATTCAGAAATGGATAAAGCCATCATTGACATTTATTACTGTCGCCAGTGCAATTGGATGCTACGTTCAACCTGGCTCTCACAAGAGCTATTACATACCTTTAGTGAAGAAATAAAAACGATGAGCTTGCACCCAGATTTGGGAGCGTAAGAAGGATGGTGGCTTTCCTGAGGCGAAAGTCCTCAAACAACGCGTTAGAGACATCATCGACCCAGAACGCGATCTAGGACATTCAGACACAAAATAGGGAGCCATTCGCTCCCTTTATCTTTTCTTTACTCGCAAGGCTATTAAATCGTAGTTTGTGCTAGTACTTCTCCTTCTGGAGTTTGAACTGTTAGCGTATTACCTTCGAGTAAACCATAACTGCGTGGTAAGCCATTTCTCGGGAACGTCATTGAGCCCGGATTGAAAATGATGGCACCATCTTGCATCTCCGCCACAGGAACATGAGTATGACCATGGGCAATGATGTCGCCCTCACGCAACGGCGGTCGCTTTGTGGTGTTGTATAGGTGACCATGAGTCAAGAACATACGCTTACCAGACTCTAACAGAAGCCAAGCATACTCCGTCATCATTGGGAAATTTAACAGCATCTGATCCACTTCACTGTCGCAGTTACCGCGCACAGAGATAATGCGCTCACTGTATTGATTCAGCAATTCTGCCACTTGTGGTGGGTTATAGCCTTCTGGTATTGGATTTCTTGGTCCGTGATTAAGCGTATCGCCCAATAAGATTAGGTGCTCTGCACCAGAGGCTAAATAAAGCTTGATGGTTTCTTCTGTGGCTGGCAAAGAACCGTGCAAGTCTGAGGCAAAAAATAGTTTCACGACATCGTCTCCTCAAAATGTATGAGGGTATTCTACGGCATTCCTATAGAAGCTCAACCACAGTGAAACCTCTAATGACCACGCAACATTTCCACCAGCATCGGAACCAGGTAGAACCACGCGACATAACCAACGCCCACTAAGACAATCATCCAGAAAATGAGGGACAAGAACTTTGACTTAGCAAGATGGTTAAGTGGATCTGGCTCTCCGCAGCCAGGACAAGTATGAGCTCGTTTTGAAATTTGTTTCTCGCACACAGGACAAGCAACTAGCGGCATGACATGACATCCTCAATTATTTCTTTAATTCTCAAAGGATAAGCCTCAGATCGAGGATATGCAATGGCACTAATACGCTAATCTTCTTAGCTAGGCAAAATGTCGCTGACCTGAGAAATTATCTTTACCAGCAGCGCGCGAACCACACTCAAAACCGTCGCTATACTTCTTCCCGAGCCATACCATTGATAACAATATTGTTATAACTCACCATGCCAATGACCTCTCCATTTTCAATGACTGGCGCGCGGCTGATACCAAAACGCTCAAACAAACGCGCACAATATTTCACATTCATATTGGGGTCGACGGTTAACGCAGGTTTGGTCATGATTTCATAGATGTTGGTGCGTTGTGGTGAACGGTTTTTTGCCAACACTTTTTTCGCTATGTCGTTCATTAAGACGATGCCATATTCATCATCGTCATCACGCTTTTTCACCACCAGCGCTTTCACTTCACTCTTCCTCGCTAGCGTGATCCCTTCGTTAACCGTAATCAACCCATCGACAATGATGTATGTTGCCGCCATTACGTCTCTGACTCTAATCAGCTCATGACTACTCATAACTCATCCTCTACCACTTTAGTTAGCTTCTCGACTTGGTGTGCGACACCGACAGCATCCTCGACATCAATCTGCACAGCAATCCCTTGACCGGATTCCTGATCGAACTCTCCAACGTCACTGATGGTTTCTAAAATGTGTCTCGACAAATGCTCCTCTACAACAAATAACAGCACATCTTTTTGCACCTCCAAGGTTAATCCAAAGAAAGTTCGTTTCTGGTTTAAACCTTGTCCTCGGGCATTGTTGATCACCGTAGCCCCCGTAGCTCCTGCATCTCTTGCTGCATCGAGCACCTTGTCGGTTTTGCTGTCTTCAACAAAGGCCAAAATCAATTTAAAGCGCATTTTCTTTTTCCTCCGCGGTTCCTTTATTCAACCACTGGGTAATCTGGGCATAGCCCATCACAGAAATCATTGGAAACAGGCTGGCAAACGCTATCAAGCCAAAGCCATCTATCATTGGGTTTCGTCCTGGTACGGTTGAAGCTAACCCCAACCCAAGCGCGGTCACTAAAGGTACGGTCACCGTCGAGGTAGTAACACCGCCTGAATCGTAAGCCAAAGGTACAATCAACTTTGGCGCATAGAAGGTTTGAATCACCACTACGATGTAACCGGCGATAATGTAGTAGTGAATAGGATCACCAACGACAATCCGATAGCTGCCTAGAGCAATACCAACTGCCACCCCCAAAGCAACGGCAACGCGCAATCCATTCACACTAATACTGCCACCAGAAACCTGGTTTGCCTTTATCGCCACTGCAATAAGAGAAGGCTCTGCGATTGTTGTGCTGAAACCGATAAAGAAAGCAAAGATATACACCCAGTAGTAGTCTACCCAACTTAAGGCTTGACCGATGGATACTTTAAACTCGCGTAGAAATGCAGGGGCAGTAAGCTGCGTTGCCATGGTTTCACCCAACGGAAACAGCGCCATTTCTAACCCAAGCAAAAACAGCGACAAACCGAGGATAACGTAGGCAAATCCAAGCAGGACTTTAGGCAGGTTAGAGATGGGACGTCGTAATACTGCAAGCTGGAAGCCAAAAATAATGGTCGCAATCGGGATCACGTCACTGATAGTAGAAACAAAGGTATCGAAGAAGTGCTCAAACGAAATCATGCCACCACCATCCCGTATACCATCACAAACATCATTGGTAGCAATGAGGCAAAGGCGATCAAACCAAACCCATCAATCATAGGGTTTCGCCCTTTAATCGCAGAAGCGAGCCCAACGCCAAGCGCTGTGACCAAAGGAACCGTGATGGTGGATGTCGTCACTCCTCCAGAATCATAAGCCACCCCAATGATTGATTCAGGCGCAAACCCCGTTAGTATCACAACGCCAATATAACCGCCTATGATCATGTACTGAATCGGCCAGCCCTTGAGAATTCGCAACACGCCGAGCACAATCGCTACACCTACCGACAAAGCAACCGTTAGGCGTAATCCATCTGCGTACTCTTCCATAGATTGTTCTGTATTGGCAATCATGCCCCCTTCAGCCGCAACTTCTGATGCTTCCTCTGCAACAGCGGTCAAGGCTGGTTCTGCAATGGTGGTACCAAAACCCAAGCAGAACGCAAAGATCAGTAACCAGAAAACGCTGCCTTTATTAGCGAACGCTTGTGCCATATTTTCCCCAATGGGAAACAAACCAAGCTCTAATCCAAAGATAAAGAAGGTTAAACCGAGAATAACCAGAAGAAGACCAAATAGAATAGAGACGAGATTAGGCAGCGGTTCCTGAAGCACGACCAACTGAAAAAAGGTGATGACAATAACAATAGGTAGCAAGTCACGAGCACTACTGAGCAACGCTCTAAATAGAGCAACAAATGCCTCCATACTCCCTCCTATCTACTGACTGTTATTCTCCTTTAAGTTCAGCATGACACAGTTTCCCTAAGCTAAGTGTGAGCTTTGCTAAAGGCTTGATAACATTTTGTTACATTCTTTCAAATTGTGAACTTCGCATCGCTTCCCAACAAAATGCTTCTAACTCCTTAGGAACTAATAATAAAATCGACACTGCAAGTCATTGATATGATCACGCTAGGCGTATAACGACTATAATGTTTGAATAGTTTTACCATCAAAGGGATGACATGAAGATACTACTGACCGGCGGCACAGGCTTTATTGGCTCAGAGCTACTTAAGTTACTGACCACTCACCAAGTCATTTTGCTTACGCGTAACCCAGAGCAAGCAAAACAACGACTTAATCATGCCGATGTCGGTAATATTGAATATCTCGACTCCCTTGATTCACTTGAAGATCTTAATGATGTTGATGCCGTGATTAACCTCGCAGGTGAACCGATCGCAGACAAGCGCTGGAGCAAGGAGCAGAAAGAGATCATTTGTAACAGCCGTTGGAAGGTTACCGAGCGTATTGTCGCACTGATCCACGCAAGTACAGAGCCACCATCGGTGTTCATCAGTGGATCTGCCGTTGGTTATTACGGCGACCAGCAAGACCATCCTTTTGATGAGTGCTTACACGTCAATAGCGAGGCGTTCGCTCACTCCGTTTGTGCTCGTTGGGAGCAGATAGCAAAACGCGCAGAATCCGAACAAACCCGAGTATGCTTGTTGCGTACTGGCGTTGTCCTTGGTCCAAATGGTGGCGCACTTGCCAAAATGATTTGGCCTTACAAACTAGGTTTAGGGGGACCATTGGGTAGCGGTAAACAATACATGCCATGGATCCATATTTTGGATATGGTTCGTGCCATTATGTACTTGCTTGAAACGCCACACGCTCATGGTGAATTCAACTTATGTGCTCCCCACCCTGTTAGCAATCGAATCTTTAGTGGCACACTGGCGAAAACGCTAAAACGTCCACATATTCTTTTCACCCCTAAATGGGTGATGAATATGGCGATGGGAGAATCCTCTTGCTTACTGTTTGATAGCATTCGCGCCAAACCGAAAAAGCTGACCGAATTGGGTTTTCAATTCAGCTACTCTCGCGTCGAACCTGCACTCAAGAACTTGCTTCAAGATCGAAGTTATTGAATCATAAGGCTCACTATACTTTCGTGAGCCCTCTAATATGAAAAAATCCATTCTTATCACCGGATGCTCCACTGGCATCGGCTACGTTTGTGCCCATGCTTTGAAAAAAGAGGGCTTCCACGTGATTGCCTCCTGTCGGCACGAACAAGATGTCGAACGCTTAACAAGCGAAGGACTAACCTGTATTCAATTGGATCTTAACGATTCTGAAAGCATCTCTTCGGGAGTCAAGCAAGCATTAACACTAGCCGACGGAAAGTTATATGCCGTATTCAATAACGGGGCATATGGTCAGCCTGGCGCGCTAGAAGACTTGCCGACAGAGGCGCTCCAAGCTCAGTTTCAAACCAACTTTTTTGGCTGGCATCAGTTAGTCAGAGAAGTACTGCCACATATGCGCAAACAGGGTGAAGGAAGAATCATCCAAAATAGCTCTGTGCTTGGGTTTGCAGCCATGAAATATCGTGGTGCCTATAATGCCTCTAAGTTCGCACTCGAAGGCTGGACCGACACACTACGTTTGGAATTGATGGACACCAACATCAAAATCGCACTGATAGAGCCGGGACCTATTGAAACCCAATTTAGACACAATGCATTAAAAGCCTTCGAGCGATGGATTGATGTCGAGAACAGCCCACACAAAGCCGCTTACGAAGGTCAGAAGCAGCGTCTAGATAACGACAAGTCGAACAATAGATTTGTGCTTCCTGCAGAATCTTGCATCGAGCCAGTGCTTCATGCGCTCACAAGCGATAAACCAAAAATCCGCTACCGCATTACAACGCCAACTAAAGTATTTGCCGTGTTAAAGCGCCTATTACCAACGCGTATTCTTGATAAGATTCTGCGACAAGCAGCATAAAAACTTTTTATCACAATGTAATTTTACCGTAACAATGTGATGTCATTATGAGCATGTAGGTTAAGAAAGCCTCAATGTTCGAATCAATTTCTAAGTTAGTATCTTCATCTATCGAGCCTGAACACGATGTTGATACTCACTTTAGATTTGGTATCGCCACCCTTTCTGTTTTGTATTTACGCGAGACAATAATGACATTAAATCAGCTCAACTGGCTTAGTGTGGGTGTAGTGTTGACTGTGTTCATCCTATTTTGATACCTCACCCAGCACACAAAGATAATGTCTAACAAGACTCCCTAATTCGTGCTGGAATAGCCAAAGTTTTATAGCACTTTCGCTTGCTATCAGGATTACGCTGCTTCGGCAGCGTTTTTCCTTTCTATCGCTTGAATTTCCTAAATATCAACTCCATATCTACAATCAACGACAAGAAACAAAAAGCAAGGACACTCTGATGCAATCCCCATTTATCGTTGAGTTAACAGAACAAAATTTCCGCGAGACTCTTGAAGGGTCAATGAACACGCCAGTGTTGATCCACTTCTGGGCGAATGCTCAACCAGAAAGTGCGCAAGTGATCCCTGAGCTACAAATGCTAACTCAGCAATACAACGGTGCATTCACCCTTGCTCTATTGAACTGTGAGCAGCAACCAGCTTTAGCATCACAGTTTGGCGTACAAGTCTTACCAACTATCGCGTTGTTTATGAACGGTCAAGCGGTAGATGGTATGGGTGGTCCTCAGCCGATTGATGCCATTTCAGCCATGCTGCAAAAACATCTCCCAAGCCAAGACGAAATGCAGTTAAAGCAAGCAAGCGAGTTGCTCCAACAAGGCGAACATGCTCAAGCTCTAGCTATTTTGCAAACCCTGTCAGAAGAGCTGCAAAACCGCGGTGATGTAAAACTAGCGATGGCAGATTGTTTGCTAGAAACCAAACAATTTGAATTGGCACAAACGCTATTGAGCGCAATCCCACTGGAATATCAAGATAACTACTATAAGGGATTGATTGCCAAGCTAGATCTGCACCTCCAAGCAGCAGATAGCCCAGAGCTTCAACGCCTTGAACAAGAGCTAGCCGCAAACCCAGATAACTTCGAATTGGCATGTGAGCTTGCAGTTCAATACAACCAAGTTGGTCGCGATGAAGAAGCGTTGGAGCTACTTTGGAATATTTTAAAAACCAACCTCGGCGCACAAGACGGTGAAGTGAAGAAAACTTTTATGGATATCTTAAGTGCATTGGGTCAAGGCAATGCATTAGCAAGTAAATTCCGTCGTCAGTTGTACTCTATTCTCTACTAATTAAAGTACTAACCTGCTGAATTAAAAATATAAAAAGGTCGGATTAATCCGGCCTTTATTCTGTCTATAATTTATCGAGGCTCTCATTTCTACGATTGTGTCATAAGCCTAAATGAGTAAAAATGAAACAAACATTATGCACTTAAGGGAATAGAACATGCCAATCGACTCATTGATCACCATCGGGATCTTAGTTGTACTAGCCATTATTGTCCTCGCTTCTGGGATCAAAACCGTACCACAAGGGAACAACTGGACCGTCGAACGCTTCGGACGTTATACCCACACCTTAAAGCCAGGTCTAAACCTAATCATTCCTTTCGTTGATCGCGTAGGTCAAAAAGTCAACATGATGGAACGTGTACTGGACATCCCGGCACAAGAAGTCATCTCAAAAGACAATGCGAATGTTGTTATCGATGCAGTCGGCTTTGTCCAAGTCATCGACGCAGCCAAAGCGGCGTATGAAGTCAACGATCTAGAACACGCTATCCGTAACCTAACACTAACGAACATTCGTACCGTGCTCGGCTCAATGGAATTGGATGAGATGCTTAGCCAGCGTGACATGATCAACACCAAATTGCTCTCTATCGTTGACCAAGCAACCAACCCTTGGGGCGTAAAAGTAACTCGTATCGAGATCAAAGACGTTCAACCACCAGCAGATCTAACAGCAGCAATGAACGCTCAGATGAAAGCAGAACGTAATAAGCGTGCTGAAATCCTAGAAGCTGAAGGGATACGTCAAGCAGAAATCTTACGAGCAGAAGGTCAAAAACAATCGGAAATTCTGAAAGCGGAAGGTGAAAAGCAATCGGCGATCTTACATGCGGAAGCGCGTGAGCGTGCAGCTCAAGCAGAAGCAAAAGCGACTTACATGGTATCTGAAGCAATCGCTAAAGGTGATGTTCAGGCGGTTAACTACTTTATTGCCCAAGGTTATACCGATGCACTGAAGAGTATCGGTCAAGCGGAAAATGGTAAGATCATCATGATGCCGATCGAAGCGACAGGTCTAATGGGCTCAGTCGCGGGTATTGCTGAAATGTTCAAACAAAGTAAGGACTAAGGATTGCCTATGGATTTATTTAGCCTATTAGAAAGCGTGTCATTCTGGCATTGGATTGCGCTTGGTTTAGCCTTGCTCGCTGTAGAGCTATTGGGCACAGCAGGCTATTTTCTTTGGCTAGGCATTTCCGCCCTGATCGTTGGCGCTATCCTATCTTTCTTACCAATGAGTTGGCAGATGCAGTGGCTTGCCTTTGTGGCTTTCAGTTTGGTTACCACTTGGCTATGGTGGAGAAAGCAATGGTCCAAGGATCGCAAAAGTGATCAAGCCAGAGATCTCAATCAAAAACACAAACAGCTGATAGGTAATATTGTCACGCTCGAAGAAGATTTTCACATTGGAATGAATCGTCTTAGAGTGGCAGATACAACGTGGTCAGCTGAATGCGAACACGAATTGCCGACGGGAACTCGGGTCGAAATTATCGCCGTAGACGGCATAATTTTGAAGATTAAACCGGTTTCTCGCTGATTTGTGTCAAAATAAAAGGG
>JAAQRG010340107.1:0-10310 GCA_011634625.1 Babylonia areolata
CCTTTTATTTCCTTTCCGTGACTAATGCTTTTATTTCATCTACTTATTTAAATTAACCACAAAAATTAAGTAATAGAAATATTATTAATATTCTCTCCTTTATCAAAATAGCTTCTCCTACTAAATTAAAATTTCAAGTACATAGATAAATATATCCCAAAATTTAAAATCTAAATTCATTTTAAAAAATAAAACACTGTTGAATTAATTTTTGATCTTTCTAGGTCTCTATACATACTTAACGCATAAGCATGGCAATTAAATGCTTATATTTTTTTAAGGTAAGTAAGAGGATGTACTATGAAGAAGTGTTTTTTGTTTTTAGCGTGCAGCGCGTTTGCGTTTTCTTCATTCGCCTATAACAACGGGAATGGAGGCACCACAAATCTAGGACCTATCGTTGAATGTGTTTTACCAAGTGGCGATGTTGCCCATCTACCTAGTGAGATGTGCCGCTTTCAAGGTGGTTCATGGGACAACTAAATCGTAGGTTAGATTAAGGAGCAGAACGCTACGCTTTAATATTTCCCACCTATACAACGAACTCAAGTAATTAAGTGAAATTAAAAAGAAAATACATTCTAGATTACAAGGTAAATAATATGAAACTGGTAACTGGATTATTAGTCGCTATCGCTGCATTAATGCCATTGACTTCGCTAGCAAATGGCGCTTCTGGTGGTAGAACATTAGCACCAGAAATAAAGTGTGAATTGCCCAACGGCAACGTACACATGCTTCCTCCCCTATATTGCAAAATGTATGACGGAAAAGAAGTAAAATAAAAAAGGAGCCGATTGGCTCCTTTTCTTAACTTCTAAATATTAGTGGAAGCTGTATGGGATAAGAACTTGTAGACGTAGGTCTGTCTCATCCGCGTCTGCTGCACCAGCAAACTCGTCACGCTCTAGGATAGTACCGTGTAGACGCACGGTTGTACCTTTAAGAGAACCGCTTTGTAGAGAGTAAGAAACTGTTGCGTTAACTGCGTACTCGCTCTCGTAATCCCAGTCACCAGATGCGCCGCTTGCTGCAGAGTCTGCACCAGAACCGTAGCCGAAGCCTAGGTAGTAGTTCCAGCCGTTACCTTGGTTGTAAGATAGACGGTTGTACCAAGCTAGCTCGCCAGCTTTGTTCCAGTCAGATAGAGCATCCCACCATTGTGACCAAGTACCGTTATTCATACCGTAAGTATGGATTGTACGAGGAACGAAATCTGAACGGTTGTCTGTGTCTGTGTAACGTAGTTCAGACATCCAAGACAGTTTACCGAACGATTGGTTTAGAGATAGACCAGTGTGGAAACCTAGACCATCGTATTTCACATCGTCATCAACACCGTAGAAGTCAAATGCAAGAGTAGTACGGTCACTTACTGTGTACTTCAAGTAAGCTTTGTATGACGTGTTATCAGTTTCGTCATGGTAGCTAGTTACTTGACCTGCACCCCAGTCGATACCATTAGCATATTTAACGCCTGTCGCTTGACCAAGACCAACTTGGAAGAATAGAGCGTCAGTAATGTTACCGTTCAAACCTAGAGAGTGTAGGTAGCTCCAAGAAGTGTCTGACCATAGTGCTGGCGCGTAGTCATCTTCGTGTAGCAACCATGGTGCTGTAAATTGGTCTGCACCAAAGTAGCTTAGGTTGAAATCACCCAGCTTCGCGTTTAGTTCGAAACCACGGTAAGTACCTGGTACGAAGCTCCAAACGTTACCGATTGTGCCATTACCACCAGCTTGCAACATACCGAAGCGAGCGTTAAAGTTTTCGCCAGTCTTAAACTTCAGAGCAGCTTTGTAAACTTTAAGTTGATCACCGTCACCTGCACCCCAGTCTAGGTTAGTACAAGTAGAGATCTCGTTACATAGGTAACCGTCTGCGCCTTTCAAGCTATCGTTGTATAGGTCGCCAGAGTAGTAAGCTGCTACGTCTGCACCTAACCAACCATCATGGTAGCCAGAAGTGAAGTCAATGATCGCGTTGTAAGATGAGTAGTTTAGACGGCTCCAGCGGTCGCCATTCTCACCACCAGGTTTACCTGTTGTACGAGTACGAGAACGAGTATCAACAACGAACATTGCATTAAGACTTGAGTCTTGCATAAATTCGTTAACTTTTTCTACATACTCACCACCAGCTGCACTTTCAGTAGATGCTGTAGCCGGAGCTACTGCAACCGCACCAAACATCGCAGCTGTTAACGCTGAAACCTTGAAAAATTTGTCCATGGAAAAAACTCCTAAAAATGGATATAGCTGTATTTTTCTATCTCGCCTTAAGTTGGCCGCCGAAGGAGAGAAGTAAATTCCTGAGTGAACCTCAATATTTCTAAATTGGTTCTTTTTAGTTCCTGCATACACACCGTGTATCCACGCTTCTAAGACTAACTTCGCATCTAAAAACATCCAAATGGAACTTATTTTTTTTCTAAAAAAATATGACCAACGCCAAAGTTCCATATAAGTTGTTGATCCAGATCTTATTTTTAACACCAAAGACACAAATCAAAGAAAAGGCTTTAAATATCAAATACATAATGAAAATTCACCCATTCTATTTTGAAGTCGATCGCAGAGTTTTAGTTATAAAAGAAGAATAACGTAAGGAGAGATCCTGATCACTGAAATCAGGAAAAGTGGTATTTGAACGGTTATTGAGTGACTTTTTAATTGCCAAGAAAAAGCCCCAAGCGACTGACACTTGGGGCTTTTAGGTATTTTTTATCTTTTTTGAGGAGAGTTATTTCATCAAATTGAGTAAGTCTTGCTCAGTTTGAATCTCAATTCCAAGTTCTTGAGCTTTCGCTAGCTTAGAACCGGCATTTTCTCCAGCAAACAAAATATCTGTTTTCTTCGAAACACTACCAGTTACTTTTGCGCCTAAATTCTGTAGTGCTTCTTTTGCCTCTGAACGACCTAACTGAGAAAGCGTACCGGTTAACACCACGGTTTTACCTTCCAAAGGTAATTCGACCCCTTCCTGTGGTGTGGCGATTTCTGGCCAGTGAATGCCCTGCGCCAGTAGGTCTTGTACGACCGCTTGGTTTTTCTCTTCGCTGAAGAAAGTGGTAATGTGTTTTGCTACGACCACACCAATATCTTGAACCTCAACCAACTGCTCTTCTGTTGCTTGCTCAATGGTTTCAAGGTTCTTGAAATGTTGTGCAAGGTTTGCAGCTGTAGCTTCACCGACTTCTCGGATACCAAGTGAGTACAAGAAACGTGGCAATGTTGTTAGTTTTGATTTCTCAAGAGCATTAACAACGTTGGTTGCCGATTTCGGTCCCATTCGTTCCAAGACCGTCAGTACGCCTGCAGAAAGCTTGAACAGGTCAGCTGGTGTTTCGACCATCTCACGATCAACCAATTGTTCAATGACCTTCTCGCCCAATCCGTCTACATCTAGCGCCTTACGAGACACAAAGTGTTTTAACGCTTCTTTACGTTGAGCCTGACATACTAAACCACCAGTACAACGTGTAACGGCTTCACCTTCGATACGTTCAACATGAGAGCCACATACCGGACAAGCATTGGGGAATAGGATCTCGCGCGCCGTTTCTGGGCGACGTTCTTTGATAACAGAGACAACTTGCGGAATCACGTCAAAATGTCACTTTAATAATACTCATCAAATAGATAAAAGCATTGAAAATTATGAAAAAAACTAAACAAACTTCTACACTTTCTTTAATGAAAGTTTCAATTAGGAAATGAGTGAATGTACTTAAGTGAAAAGCTGAGCCACCTTGAAACGGTTTTAGACAAAAATGCTTTCAAGTTACTAGTTGACTTTACAGATGGAATAAGTGAACAGCATGCGTCCGTTTTGCTAGAGAGTATTGTTAGAACTATCGATTGGTTTGAAGCAATGCTTAAAAGTGACGATGTAGCGGCTCTCCACTATTCAATCAAAAACATATTTGCATCAGTGTCCCAACTTTATGATTTTGGCACTGCACGAAATGTTCACAATCATATCTGTCAGCTTATCGTGTATTACAAAGAGCAGGATTACTTAAAAGTTTCTTTTAATCATGATGTTATGGAATTACTTGAAAGAGATCTCAGTAAACCCCTTTTTGAAAAATATAAGCAATACTCCAGAAATAACATCTCTTCTCCAAAAAATACCGCAACAGCAGCTATCTCAACAATGATTCAAGAACACGATTTTTCTCCAGAGGTTAAAGAAAGGTTAAATTGTATAAAAAACAGTCTTAATGATGATGCGTATGAAATGCTTCTTGATTATTTATCGATATCCAGTATCGCGCGAAAGACTCGCTTAACACATATGCTAGTTATGTATATCGATATTCTAAAAAATGGTCTGAACACTAAGAGCGAAACTGAGTTAGTTCGAGCTTTTGAAGGGGTTCGAGTCCATGTCTGCCAAAACCATACCTACAAATCAGCTGTAGCAAAGTTTGCGCATATTCGTAGTTTTATCAGACATTTGATAGATACTAGGTATATTGAAGAGACGAAAAATCTTCCACTAAGCGACCTGCTTGAAACATTTGACGAAGAGTTTTATCTGTCAATGCGCCTTGTCCAAGCTCCAAAGGAGTTTGTTAAGAAAGCAAAGAAAGAACTGTCTGCCAATGAAGTATTTCTAAACACACTGCGTATAACCTGCCCAGAAGACATTGCCAAACGACTAATTGAACATGTTGACTCATTCAAAATGAAGAAACACCACAGAGCCCCCTTGAACTCTTTCTTACTCCAAGTTTTTGAAGCTGACTCTAAGTGGTATACAAACCAAAACATCATCCAAGGAGAGCTTCTAAAATATAGAGGTAACCTTTTAGATACACTCCAGAGAAACTCAGCATACGGTCAATTTCAAAACGTAAAAAATGCAATGGAGGTTTTGATTTCCCACGGGCTCCTTCCATCGGATACACATTTACCTGACAACTTGAGAAGATGTACAAATACTGAAAAAATTCGCAGCGCTAACCCTCTACTCTCTAGCACAGACATATATGATGAAAACAAGAAGCAAGCTTATGTAAACTCACCTAAATTCATCCAGCATCTAACAAATGAACTATCCACTAACCTACTTGCTCTCAAGCTTAAAGCCCAGGAAATAGTTTTCGCTGGGTATCATAAGTTTTTAAATAAGCCGTCCGTAATCAGGAAAAGCGTGCTCAAAGAACACATTTCATGCCCACAATTATTCACCGAACACCCGAAATCGCTAGGCCCTCTATCCAATAACCCATTTCATCGAAAACACCCTCTGCGTATTGCGAATCTAACTGCCTACTATGATTACCATTTCGATTCATTCTTAAAAGGAGGAACTCCGCATAAAGTGAGTGGATTAGAAATATCTAATGAAATTCTCGGTCATTTAGGGCTTACGAATCTCATTGCTTCAGCGATGCAAGCAATAATCACGGAACAAGTGGGTGTTAACCCGTATTCACTTTACAACATAAAAGTTCAGTCAGACGGTCATGGTCAAGAATTTATTCAAATCGATGACACAGGTTCGGTAAGGTTAAAAACTTTGAAGCCAAGAGCGAGGATGGCTCAAAGCAGAGTCATTGCTGGAGAAAAAACGCCTTTATTCAAAGTAAGCAAGGAGGACATTGATGCTGCTGTTTGTATAAAAATGGCTCTTGAAATGACCTCTAGAACAAGAAAGTCTTTAGGTGTAAACCAACTGTGGACATGCCTATCAACAAAAGGGGTAACAGTTGGCTCCGCAGACTCAGCTCAAGTAAGCTTTCAGAATTTAAGAAAGGAGTTAGGGAAAGATAATCCAGTTTTGTTAGGATCAACTTTAAAGAAGATTAGAACTACCAAAGGGGTGCTTATTTACCTAAAAACTAACGGTAATTCTCTTGAAACAGCTAAATACCTAGGCAACACGGTTAAGACAACTCTTAATCGATATGTCCCTCCATACCTGACAGAGCTAATTTACAGGATAAAGATTAGAAACTTCCAGGATGTACTACTGTTCATGGCCATCTCGCAAGAAGCTGCTCCTTCTACAATACTGAGGCTATCCAAGAGTGAACTGGAAAGTAAACTAGTGCAAGCGTTCAACAATCCTGATATGGGGGGAAACCTCTATGATTGTCTATCAATCCCCCCCAAAGAATTTAGTGAAGAAGGCGAAGTCTACTTCTGCGTATCTGAACAAAACATCCAACTAGCAATAGAATATGCTCGTAGTGGTGACGATCATGAGCTAAGAGAAAGATGCATAGCCGCCCTAAGAAAGATCGCACAAGGCCCAGTCATAATGAAACAGCTACTTCGAAAGGCTCAGATTACTCTCGATAAGGAAATAGGAGATTTAGATGGAAAAGCAACCTCTTAATCCGACCAAAGAAAAAATCCAACTTTCTGAACTCCAAGGTATTGTGAAAACGTCTTCCTACCCTAAACCTCGGTGGATGTTGAACGAATCGGTTTATGATACCACATGGATAACATCTAAAGTCGGAGTTGATAGAGATTACTTTCTGGAGAATCCCAAAAAAGCATCAAAACACTCATTTAAGAGAGCGATTGCACCTGAAATTTTCCTAACCGATCCTCTGAGCATAGACCTCTTAAAAGATATCCAAAATAGCCTGCTATTTTTGAGCATGATGGGAAAAATCAACCGTCCAAAACGAATCGTAGATATAACTCTAGCAGCCAGTAACCTTTTGTTGCATGCCAATGAGCTTCGTGAAGCAAGGCAACAACCCAAAGTATTGACTCTTGATACTATCAAGTATGAGGAATTAAAAGATTACCTACTAGCATTTAGTGTCGATAGAGAAACCTTTGAGAAAGGGGTGAAGTTCATTCTGAAAAACTGGGAAACAAAGGCTGAAATTCAATGGGGTTCAGTTCAATGCCATTTACAGTTAACAACACGTAGGTTCAAAAGTTTAAAGCACAAGATGCTAAAGTATCTTGGCTCTATAGATCGAAACTTCTTGCCTCCAAAGTTATACAATCGCGAATATGACAATGCCAATCAATTTGAGTTTGACATCGACTTCCACCTGTCCCCAACTAGGAGTACTATTTCAAACGAGATATCTAAGCTAGAGGCTCTTTACACTGCTAGAAGAGCACAACAATATAAATTTCAACATTCTCCTATGACGTTGTTTTCTAGCGGTGATGCAATCTTCAATGAGCTACGTGACAGAGAAAAAACACCCTTAATGCCCATTTCGGTTGCACTACATTCTCTTTCTTCATCCCTTAATTTTGTCCGCATTTATGGCCCTTCCCTTAACAGTTATCTATCTGAACTATCAAAAGCGGAAGCTAAATTAAAATTAAGTCACGGTAGAACTGCTTCAATACGTACAGCTAGTACTGGAACGATTCAGAAACTTGCCTACGAAGAGACCCCCATCCCCAAATCTTTACATAGCCTCAATCTAACTTCCTGGGATAGAGATGATGAAAGCGGCATCGTTGAATTTAAGGAGCTAAGAAATGGCATGTCTGTAGGTATGGCTCTGAGACTATACACAGGTGCAATGTGGATTATATTGGCAAGCTTCACAACAGGAAGAGCTACCTCTCTACAAACACTTAAACGAAACTGTTTCATTCAATCCCCTGTAGATGGGTTGTTTGACGTTCAAATCCGTATCCCCAAAAGCTCCGAACGCCTTGAACTAGAAGACCTTCTTCGACCTGTTCCAGACCTGGTATATGATTATGGCTTAGAATTTGCCACCCTAGTAACAT
This sequence comes from Babylonia areolata, assembly GCA_011634625.1. NCBI lineage: Eukaryota > Metazoa > Mollusca > Gastropoda > Neogastropoda > Buccinidae > Babylonia > Babylonia areolata. The sequence goes on from JAAQRG010340107.1 coordinate 7,734, forward strand.
CCTTAGAAAGCCGACGAGCCGTAACAGCGAATGAAGAAAGCTCATTCTTATTCGGTGCGGTACTGTCTTATAGGTCGTACTGTACCAAACGGGAAAGTAGCATAGATGTATGTATGGGTTCTCTAGGAAAGGACTACCTGGCAAAATGTGTAGACATGTTTATGGATTGGAGCCAATCCCCCTTAATCAATAACAAACGTTGGTATCCGAGAACACACCAATATAGAAAAATGTTTGCCGTGCTCTACTTCCACTTCTCAGATCAAACAGGGTTAGAAGAACTATGCTGGTTTATGGGGCACTCTAATCTCGATCAAACTTTTTACTACGCTGAAGTACTACCTAACAGTGAATGGATGGAAGAAGCAGAAGCTGAAATCGCACGCATAGGAGGAGATTTAAGAAAACATATTTTAGCTGATCAAAATGTGCATCAAATTATAAATGAAGCGAGAAGTAAAGCCAAAACATCAGTTATTTTAGAACCTTTAGTTAGGCAACTTATCAAAGAGCATAAAGAAACTACTGGGCAGGAGATCAGATTCAAAAAGATAGAAGGGAACTCTGTATTTTTCTATTTCGTTAACCCTAAGGACTCTCTAAATGCCTAGACTAAAACAAGGTGAAACTTCGAATGGAGTAATGAAAAAAAGAGCGGCTATCACCGAATCTATACTTAAAAAGTCAGAGCTGATAGCAAAAATTCAATCGGTTGAAGACATTCCCAAAAGCCTTGACATGAAAAATGGAAAGATATCACAATCATCTGTTCACAAGTGGAACGATTCGAACCTTGGAGTAATAGCGTATGCCAGGAACTCGGCATACTCAATACACAACGAAGAACCATTGGCGTTGTTGCTATCATCTATAGATAAAGCTAATACTCGACTCACGAAAGGTTACTCTGAAAATGATACGAATAGAACAAAAAATGATGAGGAGAGTAAGTTAAAACAAGAAAATAGAGAGCTACGCGTAGCGCTCGCCGAAGTTTACCGAGCTTATATGCAACTAATCCACGAATTTCGGGAAGACAAGGAGATTGATGAAAGGTATAGAGAATTGCTAAGGAAACAGGCAAAAGCTCTAGGTAAAAATAAAGTTTGGGAAGCATAAAATGTCTAAAGTCATTCTTTCCAACAATCCTGATTTATCATTCCTTCCTTCATTCAAAGAAGAGAAAGAATGCGTTCTACCTATTATTCTGAAACAAAATGGCCACTTTAACTGGGAGGCTAATTCCTTTCTAACAGAATATGGGGGGGGATATTTAACATACAATGTAAAACCAAAATATAATACTATTGTAAAGAAAGCATATTGTTTAAACATTTTCTGCTCATTTATGGAAAAAGAAAACATAAAATTAAACGAAGTTTCAGATAGTACTATGTATCTATACATTAAGAGCTTAAAGAAAAGAAAATGCAATGATGAAACAATAATAAAACATGGACGAACTGCATTAGAATACATTATTAATCTAAGCCAAAATAACCCTGACTGGAAACTAGCTTCCCAAGTGGGAACATCTGAATATGGTATCCATTACTCTCTTAAAAAGTATAGACATGGTGGCATAAACAGAGAATATCCATACCATAGTAGTTTCAATGGTTTAATTCACATAAGGAGGGAGGCAGAGTATGTTCGAGACCATGAGTTGTCCATGTGGTATGAGGCTATCGAAACCACTAGCTTCCATCCTAATTTAGATGACTTCCTAATCGCTAGATGGCAAGCTTTTATAACTCTACAAGAGATTACAGGCTCTAGAATAAGCGAAGTACATAAAATCACAAGAGTAATGATAAAACAGGCTGTAAAAAACCTTTTTAATGGTAAACCTATCGTAATTAAAGGTATTCCTATTCTCAAAGGGAAGTACAAAGGAAAAACACGTAATGTTCAAGTTGATGGAGAAAGCCTTCAAATAGTTATGTTATATATCGACATGGTTGAAAAGAAATTCGAAGACATAGATCATGACTTCATTTTTGTAAACTTAACAACAGGCACTCCCTTATCATTAAGCTATCTCAAAAATTATGCAAAAAAAGTCATTAATGGTAGCAAATACTGTAATGCTTTAAGGCACCTAAGTAATCATTCTTTTAGGCACAGGTTTATAACAATTAATGTTGCCAAAGAAATAGTAAAACTATCCAACTCTGGAAGCTTTTCGAATATATTAACTGTAGCTGCTAATGCATGTAGAAAGATTTCAATGCATGCATCTAATAGTGCTCTGTCCCATTATGTTCACCTAGCCGCAGATTTAATTAATAGTGATAAAAATAATGTTCTAGAAGCACCACTATCATACGAAGCAACTTTCTTACAGAGTTTAATTTCAGTGAAAGAATTACACGATATGGGAAAAATTGATGATAAGGATGCTTTATATAGCTTCCTCGATATAGCCAATAATTTTAAAAATCAGTAAGACCACATGGTTAAAGTGTACGACTCAAGAATGATCATTCCTCTCTACTACTAACACTTCCCTTTAAAAAGTAATTATTTAAAATTGATGAATGATACCAACTATCATCTTTAACATAAGAGCCAAGC
>JAAQRG010340121.1:0-11562 GCA_011634625.1 Babylonia areolata
GACCACCACTCAAGGTCTAGTGGAGGGGGAGAAAATTTCGGGGGCTGTGCCGTGATTCGAACCAGCGCGCACAGATTCTCTCGCTTCCTATGCGGACGTGTTACCTCTAGGCCATCACTCCACTTCATCATAGGCCTATGGTAAAAGTGAACACACAACAAACAAACCATTTCTTAACCACTTCAGTAGATGATGCTGACTACATGATCTGGCAAGCTGCGTATTGAATAGAGAAGACTGTCTGATTTCCAGTGGGTCATACTGACGACATCAGCAGAGACGATTGTCTTATTTCGAGTAGATAATGCTAACGACATCAGCAAGCTGGGTTTGAATAGGGAAGATCGTCTAATTTCGAGTTAATGATGCTGACGACACCAGTAAGCTCGGTTTAGATACAGAAGATTGTCTAATCTAAGAGTGATGATGCTCACGACATCACCAAGTTCGGTTTGAATACAGAAGATTGTCCTATTTCGAGTCTGACAACACAAGATTGTCTAATTTCGAGTAAATGATGCTGACAAAATTACCAATGCTCGGTTTGAATTGAGAAGATTGTCTAATTTCGAGTAGATGATGCTGACAACACAATCTAGCAAGCTGGGTCTGAATTTGCATGGAGACGATTGACTAATTTCGAGTAGATGACGTTGACGACATTAGCGAGCTCTGGTTTGAATAGAAAAGATTTTTCTAAATTTGAGTAGATGATGCTGACAAAACAATCTTGCAAGCTTCGGTTTGAATTGAGATGATCCTCTAATCTCGAGTAGATGATGCTGACGACATTAGCAAGCCCGGTTTGAATGGAGAAGATTGTGTAATTTAGAGTGGATCATGCTGACGACATTAGCAAGTCCGGTTTGAATTGAGAAGATTGTCTAATTTCGAGTAGATGACGCTGACGACATTAGCGAGCTTGGTTTAAATGCAGAGGATTGGATACTTTCGAAAAAACAACAAAAACCCCCCAAAACAACAACAACAACAAAAAGCACAAAACAAGCAAAACAACAACAAAAACAACAACAACAACAACAAAAAACACAGAACAAGTAAGAAAGGTATTTCCCTTCATCCATCACGATGATGTCTTCCAGACAACCCTGGCTATTGCCGGCACCTCTGGCACAGCGGGCAGAAGACCAGGGGGCAGGAGGAGATGTGGGCCATCACCATCAGCCCCTCCATGGAACGTGACAGCGCGCCCTTCACGTGCTCCCAGGCGTCGCCATGGAGACAGGGATGACGTGCGAACCTCGCCAACAGTTGGCCGCATTCGCGGCGACAGGAGCCGAAGGCATCGCAGCTGACCGACAACCTCTCCGCCAGATGTCGAAACTCCGGGCTGCTCGTGTTGGTGAACACCCTCCAGTTACATCCCTCTATCGTGTCGTCACCGGAAGTAGGTGGCCTGTCGCTACCAGCTCCAGGTCGAGGCTCCGTCTACAGGGAAGAAGAGTCACCAGATGAAAGGTCCCAGAATCTAGGATACTGTACTGAACAGGAAATTACCTGATAGGGCCTAAATGACAAGAAGCATATAACCCACCTTTCTAATCAAGTCAGGCTTAGAATAAACACAAACCCACCTTTGTAATCAAGAGTCAGGCTGAAAATCAACACAAACCCACCTTTGTAATCAAGAGTCAGGCTTAGAATCAACACAAACCCACCTTTCTAATCAAGTCAGGCTTAAAATCAACACAAACCCACCTTTGTAATCAAGAATCAGGCTTAGAATAAACACAAACCCACCTTTGTAATCAAGAGTCAGACTGAAAATCAACACAAACCCACCTTTGTAATCAAGAGTCAGGCTTAGAATCAACACAAACCCACCTTTGTAATCAAGAATCAGGCTTAGAATAAACACAAACCGACCCTTGTAATCAAGAGTCAGGCATAGAATCAACACAAACCCACCATAGTAATCAGGAATCAGGCTTAGAATCAACACAAACCCAATCAAGAGTCAGGTTTAGAATCAACACAAACCCAATCAAGAGTCAGGTTTAGAATCAACACAAACCCAATCAAGAGTCATGCTGAAAATCAACACAAACCCAATCAAGAGTCAGGCTTAGAATCAACACAATCCCAATCAAGAGTCAGGCTTAGAATCAACACAAACCCAATCAGGAGTCAGGCTTAGAATCAACACAAACCCAATCAAGAGTCAGGCTGAAAATCAACACAAACCCAATCAAGAGTCAGGCTTAGAATCAACACAAACCCAATCAAGAGTTAGACTGAAAATCAAAACAAACCCAACCAAGAGTCGGGCTGAAAATCAAAACAAACCCAATCAAGAGTCAGACTGAAAATCAAAAGAAACCCAATCAAGAGTCAGGCTGAAAATCAAAACAAACCCAGTCAAATGTCAGGCTGAAAATCAACACAAACCCAATCAAAAGTCAGGCTTAGAATCAACACAAACCCAATCAAGAGTTAGGCTTAGAATCAACACAAACCCAATCAAGAGTTAGACTGAAAATCAAAACAAACCCAATCAAGAGTCGGGCTGAAAAGCAAAACAAACCCAATCAAGAGTCAGACTGAAAATCAACACAAACCCAGTCAAAAGTCAGGCTTAGAATCAACACAAACCCACCTTTGTACTCACGAGTCAGACTTGGAATAAACACAAAATTACCCCTATCATGAACACAAATCGACATCTGTCGTCTCAGACCGCCATCTTGTTTTGTTTTTGTAATTATTGTTTACGTTTATGGCTGAGAGCCAAAGAACGGAAAAAGCGGCTCTCTGGTTGGCACAGACTGAATGAATGCGTAGTTAACTGCAGACGATTTTGTGGATCTTGCCAGATGACTGCGCATTAGTTAAGCAATTGAATCCATGTCAAAATTAGGCACTATAACCCTTAAAATTGAGTGAAACACACACACACACACACACAACAACACCAACAACAACAACAACAAAACAAAAGAGAACAACACAAAAAACCTCTTCATATCGGGCCACACCATTTACTACAGGTAACATCGATTCAAATATGAACACAAAAAATACTTTAAAACATGTCCCTGAAATCAAAACACTAAAATAGGACATTACCCATTTGTCATTAAATTGCCTGCATTGTAAAAAAAAAGAAGAAAAAAAAAAGAAAAAAAAAGAAAGAAAAAAAGGCACACTTTTGACATGAACAGGTCCCACCATATCAAGATACTAAAAATAGGACCTCAGTTTCGATACCCATTCACTTCTGCGCTTGGGGTGAGTCATGTCAAGTCTTCAGTGTCGGTACCTTCATGGGGGACTGTCGTTGGAGGGACGTGGTGGTGGCAGTCTCCACTCTGGGGGAGACGCTCACCCAGTCTGGCTCCGCGACTGAGCCATCATTGTCGTCAGTAGAGGGGATTAGTAGGTGATGTCCTAAGTACGTTAAATCAAAACAGGCACTACCGAACACCAGCAAAGTGACTCAGCAGCAGTGCAGGGTTTCGTCTGGTGTATAGCCTCCTGGCGACCTAACATCGATGGTTCCCTGCGGACTGCCGACGCTGGGACTGCGACAGACAAACCCGGGTGTGGCTGTGTATGAGGGGATTCGGAATGAGCGGCGTGGGAGTAATGCTACTGAAATGGTGCAGATGATGGGGCAGAAAAAAAAGGAAAAAATTACCGTATCGTCGTCATTTTCCTCGCTGTCGTCAGAGTCGGAGTCCTCATCGTCGAGGAAACGGTCGCAGAGAGACTCCTCGCCAAAGCTGATACAGGAGGTGGTGTATGGGAAGGCGTCTTGTGGATAGACAGTGAGGAACCCGTAGCACATTTCATCGCTTGTCCCGTCACCGTATAGGACTGTGGAGTTTTTGTTCCGGGAGTTGTATATACAGGTGACTTTGACGTCGTCTCCAGGTAGGATTTGTATAGGGGGATTGTGACTGAAATAGCAGGAAAGAACAGAAATTGTAACGGCTTTAAAACTTCCGGTAATAGCCCTGAAACTCATGTGGATTAGCCATGCTAACTTCAGTAACGAAGGTTCGAAACATAACAAAACGAAAGTGCCTTTTCGTCAAAGAACTTTATAACTGTTAAATACCAGTTTTAGGCTTTTTCTCTTTATTGTTATTATTATCATTATGATGATGATCAAGATGATGATGGTTATTGTTATCATTCTTTTTCTTCTTCTCTTCCTCCTAATTATTATTGCCATATCATCATCATCATTATTATCGCTACTCACTTTACTCGGATTGGGTTGTCGTAACTGTAGACCTCTTCATTGGTGATGGAAGACATCAGTCGCCCTTGTCGGAACAGCTCGATTTTCTCACTTCTTCCTGGTACCACAGTCATAGAGACATTGACATTGAGAGGAAACCACGCTTACACCACTGTGATACAATCTTCATGTGACTTCTGCCTGGTACCACAGTCATAGAGACATTGACATTGACAGGAAACCACGCTTACACCACTGTGATACAATCTTCATGAGACTTCTGCCTGGTACCACAGTCATAGAGACATTGACATTGACAGGAAACCACGCTTACACCACTGTGATACAATCTTCATGAGACTTCTGCCTGGTACCACAGTCATAGAAACAATGACATTGACAGGAAACCACGCTTACACCACTGTGATACAATCTTCATGTGACTTCTGCCTGGTACCACAGTCAAAGAGACAATGACAGGAACCCACGCTTACAACACTGTGATACAGTCTTCATGAGTCTTCTGCCTGGTACCACAGTCATAGGACATTGACAGGAACCCACGCTTACAACACTGTGATACAATCTTCATGAGACTTCTGCCTGGTACCACAGTCATAAGACATTGACAGGAAACAGCGCTTACAACACTGTGATACAGTCTTCATGAGACTTCTGCCTGGTACCACAGTCATAGGACATTGATAGGAAACAGCGCTTACAACACTGTGATACAATCTTCATGAGACTTCTGCCTGGTACCACAGTCATAAGACATTGACAGGAAACAGCGCTTACAACACTGTGATACAATCTTCATGAGACTTCTGCCTGGTACCACAGTCATAAGACATTGACAGGAAACAGCGCTTACAACACTGTGATACAATCTTCATGAGACTTCTGCCTGGTACCACAGTCATAAGACATTGACAGGAAACAGCGCTTACAACACTGTGATACAATCTTCATGAGACTTCTGCCTGGTACCACAGTCATAAGACATTGACAGGAAACAGCGCTTACAACACTGTGATACAATCTTCATGAGACTTCTGCCTGGTACCACAGTCATAAGACATTGACAGGAAACAGCGCTTACAACACTGTGATACAATCTTCATGAGACTTCTGCCTGGTACCACAGTCATAAGACATTGACAGGAAACAGCGCTTACAACACTGTGATACAATCTTCATGAGACTTCTGCCTGGTACCACAGTCATAAGACATTGACAGGAAACAGCGCTTACAACACTGTGATACAATCTTCATGAGACTTCTGCCTGGTACCACAGTCATAAGACATTGACAGGAAACAGCGCTTACAACACTGTGATACAATCTTCATGTGACTTCTGCCTGGTACCACAGTCATAGGACATTGACAGGAAACAGCGCTTACAACACTGTGATACAATCTTCATGTGACTTCTGCCTGGTACCACAGTCATAGAGACATTGACAGGAACCCACGCTTACAACACTGTGATACAATCTTCATGTGACTTCTGCCTGGTACCACAGTCATAGAGACATTGACAGGAACCCACGCTTACAACACTGTGATACAATCTTCATGTGACTTCTGCCTGGTACCACAGTCATAGAGACATTGACAGGAACCCACGCTTACAACACTGTGATACAATCTTCATGTGACTTCTGCCTGGTACCACAGTCATAGAGACATTGACAGGAACCCACGCTTACAACACTGTGATACAATCTTCATGTGACTTCTGCCTGGTACCACAGTCATAGAGACATTGACAGGAACCCACGCTTACAACACTGTGATACAATCTTCATGTGACTTCTGCCTGGTACCACAGTCATAGAGACATTGACAGGAACCCACGCTTACAACACTGTGATACAATCTTCATGTGACTTCTGCCTGGTACCACAGTCATAGAGACATTGACAGGAACCCACGCTTACAACACTGTGATACAATCTTCATGTGACTTCTGCCTGGTACCACAGTCATAGAGACATTGACAGGAACCCACGCTTACAACACTGTGATACAATCTTCATGTGACTTCTGCCTGGTACCACAGTCATAGAGACATTGACAGGAACCCACGCTTACAACACTGTGATACAATCTTCATGTGACTTCTGCCTGGTACCACAGTCATAGAGACAATGACAGGAACCCACGCTTATAACACTGTGATACTGTCTTCATGAGTCTTCTGCCTGGTACCACAGTCATAGGACATTGACACAGAAGTCCCATGAAAATTGTATCACAGTGTTGTAAGAGTAGTTTATTGTCAGTGTCACATGACTGTGGTACCAGGCAGAAGTCTCATGAAGACTGTATCATGGTACCACAGTCATAAGACATTGATAGGAAACCACGCTTACAACACTGTGATACTGTCTTCATGAGACTTCTGCCTGGTACCACAGTCATAAGACATTGATAGGAACCCACGCTTACAACACTGTGATACAATCTTCATGTAACGTCTGCCTGGTACCACAGTCATAAGACATTGACAGGAACCCACGCTTTCAACACTGTGATACAATCTTCATGTAACTTCTGCCTGGTACCACAGTCATAAGACATTGAGAGGAAACAGCGCTTACAACACTGTGATACAATCTTCATGAGACTTCTGTCTGGTACCACAGTCATAAGACATTGATAGGAAACCACGCTTACAACACTGTGATACAATTCAGCCTAAGTGGGAAGATAGCTTAGAGTGTTTGATAATCTTACATGTCATTGTCAATGACATGGTTTTTTTGTGTTTTTTTTCGAACCTAGTGAACTAATATCATTATTTAAAGTTATTGTGATGCTTATTATCATGAATGTTCATGTTCTTTAAAGTGCTTTTGTGGTTTTACATGTTTAATGTTCCGCCTCCTCAAGCCAAAAGACAAATCTCAGTGAATCTATGGACAATAATGTTTTATTTCTATCTTATCTTGTACCTGCAGAGGGTGCGTGATAAAACCAATACATTGTTGCTTGAACGAACGACTATAAGTTGTTTAAAACCAAAAGACTCCACCAAGGCAGTGCGTGTGGTGGACAGGGACTTTCACCACACACAGAAACCTCTGCATGACACACAGAAATGATACAGGTTCAATACAAGCTGCTTCCCCTTCTATTTCCTGTTCGGTAAACTGAAAATGATAATGATAATAACAGCAACATCATCACCAAGAACTACATTAACAGAAACAATAACAATGATATCATATCATATCATATCATATCATATCAGCCTTTTCCTTGATCACTAGGACTTTTTTTCCCTTTTTTTCTTTAAAAAAAGTATTTCTTATAACTTTTTATTAGAGTGCGTAATTACTCATCTGGCAAACAGGGGAATGGCCCACACCGTGGACACAATCACTGATCATCACCCTTCCCATCACCCTTCCCAAAAAGGGCAATCTCCAGCAGTGTCAAAACTACCGCACCATCAGCCTGATTAGTCATCCCAGCAAAGTCATGTTGAAGATCCTGCTTAACAGACTGAAACCACAAGCAGAAAACATCATTGCTGAAGAACAGGCAGTTTTCAGACCAGGAAGGAGCACAACTGAACAAATCTTCAACTTGAGGTTGCTATGTGAGAGGTACCATCAACACCAACAAGACCTCTACCACGTCTTCATTGATTTTAAGAAGGCATTTGACATGGTCTGGCATGCAGCTTTGTGGGCTACCATGAATCTGTACAACATCAACGCCAACCTGATCAGACTGATACAGCACCTCTATGACAAAGCCACCAGCGCCGTCTACCTCAACAATAGCATCGGGGACTGGTTCAGAACCACAGTCGGAGTGAGACAAGGCTGTCTACTCTCCCCAACACTCTTCAACATCTTCTTAGAAAGAATAATGACTGACGCACTGGAAGAGCATGTAGGAACAGTCAGCATAGGCGGCAGAACAATCACAAACCTACGTTTTGCCGACGACATTGATGGACTGGCTGGAAAAGAAGAAGAACTGGCAAGCCTGGTCAAACATCTAGACAAAGCCTCCACATCGTACGGAATGCAAATCAGTGCGGAGAAAACCAAACTGATGACTAACAACACCAACGGCATCAGCATTGACATCAAAGTCAACGACGAAAAGCTTAAAACAGTCCACAGCTTCAAATATCTGGGAGCAATCGTGTCAGATGAAGGATCTAAACCAGAAGTACTCTCGAGAATTGCCCAAACAACAACGGCACTCAACAAGCTGAACACCATCTGGAACAACAAAAACATCGCTCTCAGCTCAAAAATCAGACTGATGCGTTCCCTGGTTATATCAATATTGCTCTACGCCTGCGAGACTTGGACCCTGACTGCAGACATCGAGAGAAGAATCCAAGCTGTCGAGATGAGATGCTTTCGTAGACTACTTGGCATCTCCTACAGAGACCACATCACTAACACGGAAGTGAAGAACAGAATCAAGCAAAGTATTGGACCCTACGAAGACCTTCTGTCCATGGTGAAAAAGCGCAAACTTAGATGGTATGGACACATCTCCCGATCATCTGGTCTTGCCAAAACGTTCCTGCAAGGCACCGTACAAGGAGGCAGAAGGAGAGGACGGCAGAAGAAGAGATGGGAAGACAACATCCGGGGGTGGACAGGCTTGACGCTCGGTGACGCCCTGAGGAAATCAGAAAACCGTGAAGAATGGAGAGGGGTGGTGGCCAGGTCAGCAGCGGTGCCCCAACGGTCTGAACCCAGACTACGGGAGAGGTGAAGGTGAAGGTGAATTACTCATGTTATGATTAGCTTCCTATAGAGAATTTTTTTTGGAAGCCATAATCCTTCCAGCATTTATCTAATGGATTCTGAAAATTGATAAGTGTTCCTGCAGTGACAATGTTACTGGGCGCATTATTCCACAAGTTAACAACCCTGTTGGTTAAAACAAAGTGTGAAAAAAGGATTGATGTGGTGAATGTCTTCATTAGTTTTAGTGGGTGTCCCATGGTAACAATAACAATGTGTATGTATATATGATAGTCACTCGTGTTCGACTATGACCAACAGAACAGCAGAGGAGGTAACTGCAGTCCAGACCATCTGGACTAGAAATCGATTATTGTGGACAGTGTCTTGCCCAATCTACATCCCCACTCTCTCGGCCAAGAGGGTTTTAGGGCAGTCGGCGTTAGGATGGTTCCCCAAAGGCCAACTCGCCCGCAAGGCTGCAGCGCTGAGCCAGTGTGATTTTGACATTAACAATAACACTGATAAGCTGAACGCCCCTCTCACCGAGGTAATGCATGTGGTTAAGAGCATTCACGACGTAGACCGGCTTGGCCAGGAGGCGTCTGGAACAGGAGGAGGGGAAGGTGCCGGTCACCTGCACGGAGGGCTGCCTCGGGGGGATCTGGAACACCCTCTGGCCGACCACCATGGTCGTGGCCTCATTGGGCCTCAGGCGCCGGGTGTAGAAGAGGGTCAGCCCGCTGGAGTCGGCGTAGTCGCTGCGGAGTTCTGGGTTGTTCCAGTGGAACTGGGTGTTGTAACGACAAACAACAACAACAAAAAGTATATGATAAGCAAACAAACAAACAGATAACTGCTGGAGTCGGTGTGGTCGCTGCGGAGTTCTGGGTTGTTCCAGTGGAACTGGTTGTTGTAACGACAAACAACAACAACAAAATGTATATGATAAGCAAACAAACAAACAGATAACTGCTGGAGTCGGTGTGGTCGTTGCGGAGTTCTGGGTTGTTCCAGTGGAACTGGTTGTTGTAACGACAAACAACAACAACAAAATGTATATGATAAGCAAACAAACAAACAGATAACTGCTGGAGTCGGTGTGGTCGTTGCGGAGTTCTGGGTTGTTCCAGTGGAACTGGTTGTTGTAACGACAAACAACAACAACAAAATGTATATGATAAGCAAACAAACAAACAGATAACTGCTGGAGTCGGTGTGGTCGTTGCGGAGTTCTGGGTTGTTCCAGTGGAACTGGTTGTTGTAACGACAAACAACAACAACAAAATGTATATGATAAGCAAACAAACAAACAGATAACTGCTGGAGTCGGTGTGGTCGTTGCGGAGTTCTGGGTTGTTCCAGTGGAACTGGTTGTTGTAACGACAAACAACAACAACAAAATGTATATGATAAGCAAACAAACAAACAGATAACTGCTGGAGTCGGTGTGGTCGTTGCGCAGTTCTGAGTTGTTTCACTGGAACTGGTTGTTGCAACAAACAACAACAAAATGTATATGGTAAACAAACAAACAAACGAACGAAAGGACAAACAAACAAACAAACAAACAAATAAACAAACAAACGATAGAAACTGTTGGAGTCGGTATAGTCGCTGTGCACCTCTGGGTTATTCCAGTGGAACTGGTTGCAGCAACAACAAAATGGATATGATATACTAACAAACAAATTAAGAAAGAGATAACTAACTAACTGTCTGACTGACTGACTGACTAACTAACTAACTAACAAACTGAACAAATAAATAAATAAATAAATCGATTCACCAACAAATAAATTATGAAAAAAATCATCAACAAACGATTTAATAGATAATCAAACAATTAGATAAACAAATGACTAGATAAATAATTGAATGAATAAAAGGAAATGTATAAAATGAAAGAAATAAGATGAAACAGATAAAGGAATTAGTCTGACTATTGTGTTGGGTTGGTGGGTGCGTGCGTGCGCGTGCAAATACATACACACACACGCACGCACATACATAAACACACACACACACACACACACACACACAATCACCACACCCACAACCACCACCACCACCACACACACACCCTGCCCACCCTTAGGTACCCTTCTCCCCCTAACCCAACCTCCATCCCACTCCCAACTACCCTCAGCCACCAGCATTCAAAAAACAACAAAGAAGCAAACAAAGAAATCAATAAAAGGCTTTTCAACTGTACCACAACTGGGTGTACTGTCCCAGGCCGTGGAAATCCTAACTCTCCTTCAGTCTTCTACCATTATCCACCAGTAACACGAAAAACAAACACAACACAACACAACACACACACAACACACACACACACACACACACACACACACACATATACACATATACACACACAAAACCCAACCCCGCGGCCACTGCCACCCCCTCCCCCCAACACACACACACAAGAAATAATGGGCTTCTCACCTGGAACATAAAACAAGGTACACTGTCGGCGGCCGAAGCCATAACCTACCTTCCACTACCATCGCAAAAACAAAACAAAACGAAAACCCTAAAATAAATTAATAAAGAAATAAATAAAAAGAAGCACACACACACACACACACACACACACACACACACACACACACAAGGATAA